>JAHZND010002913.1:0-67908 GCA_027744115.1 Acrocyrtus sp. NNG-2020 | reverse complement strand
CAATACATTATACGTGAGTGCCCTTCATACTTCTTTTCAATCGCTTTTCCCTTCATCTCTATTCCATACTGCGTAAAATGGTCCTTTTTAATCCTATCCTAAAAAGTAAAAAAATCCAATCCCTATCCCACCCTTCTTCCAAAATCTTTCAATTTTGGGTCAAGATTGAAAAACCCTCAAAGAAAAATCGTCGTAAATATGACTCCGATTTTATTTCAACCCTTGCGGAACTTTTTCTCTCCCTTTCTTTCCAGCTGAAACTATCGAGCTGCACATCGGCGAATTTCTGGGAGACACTGACATTTCCGCTGGTGGCGGTACAGAGCAATCCTTTTCATCCATAACCATGCCATCATCGTCCTCCTCCTACGGCAATAAAATTGATCTAGACAAGGCCCATTTCATCCTTCTCGGGCATGTGACCATGTCCCGGAATGACAGCACAGGATTCAAGGCAAGAGAGCTCAAGTCAATCAGCATGGAGTGCAGGGGGAGTTTGGTGAAGCTGCTTATCCAAAACAACTACACCAACAAGTACAACCGGAATCAGCAGGTAGGTCCGTTTTCCGTCGTCCCGCCGCACGGCAACTAGCAACATGACATAGTAGATCGCATGTATTATGCATAATGTGTTGGGAAGGGTAGCCCATCATTTCCTCTCAGCGAGATTACTCTCTGGATAAAGGAAATCCAATTTTGAGGGGGCTATATGGTAATGGAAAAGTTCCATTAGATCAATGGACCCGTACATAACTTAATACTTTCCTGTATCGATAATCAAAGATGAAACTGGAAGACAAAACGCGCATTTCCATTTAATGTTATTGTCCTGCAGGAGAAGAAAAATGCTCTAAACGTAACTCCTTTTTCTTTTCTCCACTTGCCCTCCTTGATACGGCGAGTCTTTTAATGCAGGAAAAGTTTATAGTGCCCTAGGGACCCAATATAAAAAAGGAAGTTACGTAGACAAAAGCACATAAAAAGTTTTTCAACTGAATCAAACAATTTTTTTTGAGGAGTTGAGAGACAAGAGCTGAATTGTTTTAGAAGCTGGAGGGAATATATATTTGGAAAAAAATGTTTTTTCCAGGTGGCTCTCGTCGCCATAAATCTTCTGGGAGAGAAGCTCGAGGAAGATGACGAGATGACGAAGTCCTCCTCCCAAATCACTTTCGAGGAGATGAGCCAAACGGAGCAAAGAGACAAAAGTTTATTTTCCCCGTATGAAGACTTAGCTTTCACCATGTACGTGGATCTCGAGGTACAAGATCTCATTCGGAAAATGGATCATAAGAAGCAGGAAGCCGTTCTAGGTAAGGAAAAAACAGAAAAAAATACAAATGGCAGCTAACGCAAAACCCAAAAGAGGAGCAGTGCAATAATAATAATATAAAAAAAATCAGAATGATGATGACGCTGAATCATCATCATCATCATCAGGATAATGGGCCATGACAGCCGAAATTCATTTAATTTAAACAAATGGCAAAACACGACGGATGTATCATATGGCACGACACGTAGGGACACTTTAAATTGATTCTACTTTCGACTTTCTGCTTTCTCCTCCAAAAAACGGAAAATGCTTCTTTCCATTTAGACATCCCAAATTACAATATAAAATGTATCAGAGAGCTGAGGGGAAACGTAAGCCTTTAAAACGCTCTCATGTTATATCCGAGATGAAAAAGAATATGGCTTGAATAATGATTTCGGGGAAAATGTTATCGGAGTGGAGGCAAAATGTAGCTCGCATTTATTTATATTTTTTTCTGTTGTTTGGCCGACCGAGCACTGTCTTTTGTTTGACGTGCTACTTATGAGGGAAATGAGGCTTTTGTGTGTTGGTTTAACTTATTGCATTCCTTCCACTCTATTTCCTGAATGTCATTTGAAAAGAGGAGAAAGGGGATACGTCTTCGTATGAGAACTTTCACTTGTTTACACGAGTTTAAGTGGTTCAGAGTTTTCTGTTCCGTGCCGGTTGTAATCATTCTTCCGAAGGAGAAATGCCGTAAAGGCACCGGGAGGAGATGTGGATGTGAATGTAATAGTACGTGGGTGAATAAAAAAAACTTTTTTCGCAAAATGGGAAGTGGAAGTGAGCTCGGCATTGTTTACTTACTGGTCTCCAGCTGAATTATTTACGGGAGCGTAACACAATACATAGGCTTAGCGGAACGTGCTCACTTATCCAATTTTCAACTTTTAGTCTAGGAGCTGGAAGCTGAATGCTGAATGGTGTTAAAAATACAGGGAGCTAAGGGAAAATAGAGAGAGGCTGAGCGAGAGAAGCGGAAAATTCTACAGTTTTTAGCTTCTCTTTAAAATATCCTCTGGGGAGATAATTTATGAAAATTGGTGGAGAAGAGAGGTGCATATTATATGCGACTTGGTGGAATACTGTTATAGTTGTTAGCGCTCATGTCAGAAAGGATGTTTTTAGTGCTCTTATCAATAATAATTTTTTTGAAGGGCCTTTAAAAATAGTAGGAGTAACCTCTTTGGCCCATAAATTACTACTCCTTACCTCATTTCCTGTTGATTTTCCGGAGAGGAAATCTGGGAAAACAAATAACGCTTTTGATTCTCAGACTTTTTCCCGCTATTTTCGGGGAGTAGACAACCGCAATAACTTTTCCACTACAGATAACTTATCGTTTCTAGAACGTCCCATCTTACTTTCAATTGCACTTTCCCTCTAAATCAATTTTCTAAAGTGGCTACGAATTGCTCTCGGCTGCGTTAGATTAGTTATTTTTTTCTTTCCTTTTCCTCTCACAGATGAGCGGTTTGACTACGCAAGCAAATTGAAATCATCCATTGAGCACCTTCGAAAGTCTGGAGAGCTTCTTGCAAAGTACCAGCTTGAGAAACAGATTGCCGCAAGTCGGGAAGACTTTCAGAGGGCGAAGGAGAAGAAGACGCAGATGGATACGTATCGTGATAATCTGTACAAGACGTTGCGAATAAAGCAGTTGCTGGAGCCTAATGGGGTAAAATTAAATTAAGCTGTGTGTGCACCTTCCTAAAGCTTGTACTAAGAAAATAGAAAGTTGGCACCGAATAAAAAATTTTCTTTTTCGCGTTGCTCGTTGCTCCTATACTCCTACCCCATTTTCTCTTTTTTAGTCTAGAAAGTAATATAGGAAGTGTGACAATGACTAAGTGAGTTGGAGAGTGAGAAGTGGAGAAAGTTAAAAAAAAGTAGAGCTGTCGCCTTATCCTCCTCATCCTCATCCTCCCTCTGTGCTTATTCCCCCTTTCCATTCAATTTACTTTGGCTTTGTCACTTCTATTTTTTTGCAGCGAGTTCCCGAGAATGATGAGCCTGGAAAAGTGCTAGGAATCTCTGGAATGACAAGGTCTGTCACGGAGCTATCACTTCCTCCGACAACTTCATCTGCGGCTTCTACACCCGGTATGTGTACTCTGTACGGGAATAAGATAAAAAACATCTCGGACTTCCCCACAGAAAAAAAAGAAGTTATTATGGTTCTTTTAGCATCACATTTTAGACAGAAGCGGGAAAAAACGCTTTTTTTATTTGCATTGTTTTTTGTGCTTTAGCACTAAGGATGAGAGTGGGCTTACTTTTGATGTAATTTTTTTCCTATTTAAACAAAAGTTATGTACTTATCAACTATTTTTGTGTGTCTTTTTATCCTCTTTCTGCTGGGATTGGACTACTGCCAGCAGAGAGTACAACCAGCGAACGGTTCTCATCTCGCCTTACAACGCCCGACAATGAGAAAAAAGAATCCGGCTATTATAGTAATGAAGAGCCCAAATTCCCTCCTCCATTATTTATCAAGTAAGAGAAAAACTTTTGCCTTCTTTATTTCCTCCCGTTTATCCTTTCAATAAAAAATTTATCTAGCAAAGCGCTCTCCTTTTACTTACACCCTCTTGGCCCTACATCGTCCGTGAAAGCTAATTTAGTTGGGATGCGTGGGCTCCTCTGATAACAGAAAAGGCTTAGTTTTCAAAGCCTTCTCCAGATTAATTCCTACCCAGTATCAGTCCACTTTCTCCAATTCAAAAAGTGGGATGGAATGAAAGACCAAAAAATAATTATAGAAATATCCCGCAATTTCCAAGAAAAGAGCTAAGATTATTTTTTCCCAGATACACAAAAAAAGAACTCAGCAATAAGTAAAACTGTCCTGGAGTCTCCTTTCAAAAATTAAAAAAAAGTAGACACTATGGAAGAAAGCATTTTTCTTTTCTCCGTTTCTCCCATCCACGGTAAAAGTTCACCCGGGGTGTAGGAAAAAAAATCTCTCAGAAAGGGGCGAAAACTGCCAAATGGCAAGAATCCAGATTGGAAGATGTAGGACATCTGAAAATAAAAGGAATTACAGCGGCTTCAAAATGAAATTTATAGTCTATAAATGCATGCAAAAATGTAAACACATCGGCATCACTGCATATTATTAGAGAAGTTCAATAAAAGCCATTTATCACCTTCATATATCTTGGAAAGTTTTATATTTTTGGAGAAAAAAAGGGGAAAAAATGAGTAAACCACGTTTTTTGTTTTTTTACTACCTTTTCTCTGAAAATAAAACTGGATTTTGGGATCGTAAAAAAATTTCAGCTTTTGTAATTGGAACATGATCTCTTTTCTCAGAAAGCGGAGACCTGTAACGAGCATAGAGAGATTAAAGGAGCCAAAGGAAGAGTACACATCCGTAGCGACAACGACAACCGTGGGGGCAGCACCTTGCTCCGGCTGTGTGAGACCATCGAACATGTCAGAGAGAGCGAGGAGATATGCCGCGCTTCCCATTCAAGTCTTTGGAGACGCTATGGTTAGTTTGCAAAAAAGCTTTTTATTTATGAGATTCTGATGGAGCATGAAATGAAAGGGCTGTTTGTCCTTAAAGTTCCGAGAGGAGAAAATAATAAAAAAAGCTATAGTGTGAGATTACACGTTTTCCCTATAAATACAAATGATGATATTTATTTTTTGGTGAAATTGTTGACGCTCCGCTCACTTGGATATGGACCTCCAGGTGGAGAAAATGTTTTCTAAAAACTTTGCTGTCAAAGAGGATGGCCTCCGTTGTCTTCACAAAACTTTGTCGGACTACAAACGCGGCGACAAGAGTAGTAAGTCTCTCTTCCGCTCCCTATTTAGCGAGCAATAATAAAACTAATTTGAAAAGTTTCCGTGTGGCTTAAGATGGTGTGATCATGATTGCGTTGAAAAAGCTTTTCCCTTTCCCATCTCTTCCATTATCATTATGATTCCCTATTGTCAACTTTCCTATAATGAGCACTTTTGGATGTTGTTGTAGTTGAAGAAAAGTTTTCGCGAAGCTCCCAGCTGCTTATAGAGCTGCTCCCAAAAAAGTTTTTTTCTTCCTTTCTTCGCATCTCCTATCCACATCCACACTCACTTCCGTGCCCAACCTAATTTTATATAAAATTTCATTAAAAATTAGAAACAGATCCTCCCTCGAAGATCTTTCGGGCTGCGAGTCTCCTTCTCCAGAGAACAATCAAGGATACAATCTTCAGCGTATTCAATTTAACAATACAAACTTTGATATATTTAATGGATGATTTTGCGAGGAAGCATAGGTAAAGGAAAAGAGAAAAGTTTTCTCTAACTAAAAAAAGTTTTATAGATAAAAATGTACTTTTATTTAGGCTCGCACCCACTTTTTTTACTCTCTCTTTTCAAATTGCTGCTATTTTATTTCTTGCGTGTAGGTTGCCGGCCTCTGAACTAAGCCAGGGCATGGAGCGGATTCTACCTGAGCTATTGTCAAAATCTGGTGATACTGCACTTGGCAAAAACAAAGTGGCCACTGAGTGCATCCTCAAATTGCAAACTTGTCAGCACATAAGGCATGTCCGGGTGGTGACATAAAAAGAGCTAAAAACTATATATACCTAATACACTTCATGACATTATTACACTAACGGAGGCAATTTGAAGAGAAAAAAGTTTGGCAATTTCAGCCAGTATAGTAATGAGCCCATATGTGTGCTTTGAGTAGGATTCTGCATGTGATATCAACCAATCTGACAAAGCCTTTCGACATCCCTGTTCACCCTAGATTGGCACAGAGTAAGGCAGAAATGGTGGAGGAGTTGCTGAATACCTACGGACTGTCATCAGAAAAGCACAGGTTGGTTTCCTTTTAAACCCACTAAAATAACTTACTTTTGGCAATTCTTACCGGAAACTGGATTGCAAAAGTTAGTTTTCTCGGAGAGAGGTCCTCTTTGTTTATGAGTTGTGTACCTACCTATTCCCCTTTACTTTTTTAGTGGGTTAACAGCAAGGGACTTTGTGGAGTTTGGGGTATCTGCACTGAATCAGCCGTCCGAGTCTGTGCGCCGAGTTGCTGAAAGAATAATAGTAGCGCTGTACCACACTCACCCGAAGCTAGTCCGCCAGAATTTACCTTTGGAAGAAGACATCTCACCGAAGAATGTTCAGTATAGGCAGCTATTCCAGCAGTTTGACAAAATTGACAAAGAGGTACGCTCCTCCACGACATCCTTATTTATTAAGAGTAGCGCACCGAGTAACATTATAAAAAATGGAGAGTTTAGCTTAAGAAGAGCTATATCTCGGGGGAGCTATATACATCGTCTCGTTCTTAATGGGAATGTCCTTTTTTAACCTTATTTACAGCGGAAGGACGGAGGGCTGAACATGCACTCAATAATTAAGGAGACGAAATCATCCCATCCGATGACTTCCAGCGTGTACATTCCCAAAATTTAATTACACTTGGTCTACTAATGGCCACTTCAGAAGAAAAGTTCATTTGGCACAATTTCACATTTCATGAGATCTTTCCGATGAAACATTAATATATCAATTTTCCAAGCACAATTTTATACAGCCACCAACCAACTAAGATATTTGAACTGAACTACTGAACGGCTACCGGTTTTTTTTTCGTTTCGGCTGCTGCGTGTGAAAAAAAAATTTCCCTTGGATAGTTGGATCTATATAGTCGGAGACTGTCTCTTCCGGTGCACCACACCACACCAACACGAAAAATGCAATAAATACACATTTCAACAACAATTGCACCTTGCAAAATGGCAATAGAAATTCCGAATACAAGATTTTACAGTTAAAACTTTTACTCTCAACTTAAATACTCCAGTTTTTATTGTACTGACAAGCACCAACTTTAATTACACACTCACCAACAATGACTACTTGTGCCTGGCTTTATATTTTAAAACCGCAATAGGAAAGGAGACCTGCTGTCCTCGCCAATTTTCATCATTTTTCCTGTCAGTCCATTATCAATGGCTAGAAAAGTGGAATAAAAAAAAGTAGCTCAACGTTGTTCGTCAATCCAAAACTCCAAACTAATCAATATAATTTACTGTAATCTCCTAAGAACTCCAAAAGAATAGTCTTCTATAAAAAATATAATCGTATGAAAGTTACGCAAGTGTGGAGCTAAAAATAATAAACCGCTATTAAAAGTAAATCACACGCCAATTATTAATTGAGAAACTATGTAGATGGGAAGGTAAAAATAGTAAATTTTATGCCGAATCTCCGCTTCAAATAGATATCCGAGTACAATGCAATACTTACCCTTGCTTCAAGTTACAACTTATAAAGTAAACGAGCAATCCACTCCACAATTTTTTATAAAATAAATGTTTGCCTTATAAAAAATTTAGAGATTTTTGAATGGACACTATTACACGTTTGATAACAGAGAAGATGTGTTGGAAAGGATTTGTTTGATTTGAGATTGTTCCACTTCCTTTTTTTATCTTAGACGTACATTTTGTACTCTTGTGTATTTATTATACTGCATGAAAAAAAATTGTTTAGCACTTACTGATTTTCATAAATATTTATGAAACAGAAATTAGAAAAAAAGGATGGAAATAAAAATAAAGATTCATGGCATGATATTATTAAAGAGCTGCCTTTTTAATTACACCGACTGGCACAGAGGGCGAATGATAAGCTTGTTTGAGCTGCAACTGGCATCAATCCAACCGTCATTTCCATAGCTGAGGTAGAGACAGTTGTTCTTCCGGTTTTTTGAGGGATAGCCCTGCGTCCATTTTTGGAACTTGAAGACGTCCCCGGACCGCAGCCACTTCCAAGAGCCTTCGTTGAAGAAGTCGGTACCGGCCAACCAGAAAAATCGGTCTGGTTATTGGAGAATGAATATAAAAGTGTAAAAATTGTAAAAATGCAGTTTTTAAGAATATTTAATTTACAAATGAGAAAACAACTTACGGGGCAACTTTGTCAAGTAATTGCGCACGAGTTTATGTTCGGATAGAGTTTCCAAAGATGCCAGCTGGAGTCCTTGCTCGTGACAGTAATCCAATGACTCCACCCATGATAAGCCCTAAAATGGGTAAAGAATTTTTGCAAGTGACGCACGGAAATGCACAGGGATTTCAGTTCAACCGTTATGTGAATGGGAAGTGTGAATAAAATGCTAATAAACTTACAATTTTATCTGGATCAGTATAAAAGGTTTTATTTCCAGTGGATCCAATCCGAGATAGGCCTCGTGGTGGAATCACTTTTTGCGCTGAGATGACCGAGGACGACGAAACAATTACACGTGTGGAATTACGAAAAAATCTGCGTTTGAAGGTGTGTCCTTCTGTAAAAAAAAGTGCATTCCAGGGATAAGGATCCAACTAAAATACGAAAAGCAGTAATTAGTTTAGTTTGCACAGTACCTGAGAAATTATCTTCTAATCTCATTAACAGCACCAACACCACCAAAAATACACTGCTTGCAATGGACGAATCCATTATTGTCCATGTGCAAAGTAGAATGCGAAGATTTGGGGGTAAAATTTTTGCCAGCTCTACACTTTAGAAAAGGAGTTTGTTTTGCATGAATGTTAATACGGACTGAGACAAGCTAACGCCCTGTCGCATGCACAGCTATATAGGTACTTTTCTGCCTGGGTTTGGGTTTTGGTCGTTTTGGGTAGCTCCTCTCTCCACTCCCAGTCTAATAATTACGGAACTGACAATGAGTCTTCGATTCGGGCATGAGTACTCGCCTCGGGCTACTTATCTTAATTGGACCGTGGCGTATAAAAAGCCATAAGAAATGAAATTGAATAAAATGAAGCAAAAGAAACTTGTACGACTAGATTCGGACGCCAATAAATCACAAAGATAAAATTCGCAAATCAATTGCCTTATTGAGGCTGAACTACACGCTCTGCTTTTTGAAGGATTAATGGAACCGACACGGACCAAATCACTCTGAGAATATGCAATCAGTGTCTTATCTAAAAATTATATGCGAATTAATTGCTCCCACTGCCACTCATAATAAGGCATAATAAGGTATAAAGACAGGTGCTCAATCACGATCATCACTGGTTAGCTGCATAAAGGAATATTTAAATGCAAAGTGATCCGTTTAAGGGTTGCTTAATTTGCTTATAATTGTCAATCCAAAAAATTGCGTGTAACCGCTGAAAAAAGTTTTTATGTGGACCGTGAATACTGAAAAGAACATTTTTACTGCCATTGAGCCATACATAATTGGAAAAATTGCAGTAATCAAGCTATCACAGGACTCGCAAGCTTGCCATTCCCAATTATACTATCTCGTACAGGTTTGCAAACTTTTGCAAGTTGCCTCGCTCAGCTAGATTTCTGGTCGGCTGCTAGTTTACTATCTCACAAAGAAACAAAGAAGATGACCTTGTTCTGGGATCTAGCAGTACGCCCGTTTGCTGTACATGCACATGACAAGTGACAAACTCCTGTCAAGTGTGATTTTGCTTCTGCCACGGTGCACTTCATCTTCAAGTTGTAGATTAGTCGATTTTTAACTGGGAGAAAAATTAACATCAACAAAAATCTGTTTTAGTGCACCCATAACTAATTTTTATTGTCAATTACTGTCCAATAGTAATTTAAGCTCTTATCTATATTACAGAAAATGTCTATATCGAGGGATGGAATAGGACCAAAGATTTCTAATAGTGCATTTTTAATTTTTTACTACCTGAAGCTGGACAAGTCGCATAAACTTTATATTTATTGACAGCTATTAGCTAGGCATTTCCGTATTAGGCTTTTTTACTATCCAGAATTCAGATTGGTGTGTGAAATGGGAGGGAGCACATTTCTCCAACAAAGCAGAAACTTGTTATGCAGCTATTTTGCCTGCTGTTCCTTCCAAGCTGTTGCTGGGAAGCTCTTGCTATTCCCAAATGGAAGCTTGGCAACCGCTTGGTATCAACAAAGACGTCATCAAATTAATCCACCCAGTCTTGTTTTCATGTGAGCTATTCATACGCCAGAGTAGGTGTTATTGTTGATGTGTGTCATTGTGCAATATTTTCTGCAGTGGTGTATTCTGTATATTTATGCGTATGGATTTTAAATTTACTGCGTAAATCGCTGCTTTGCCAATTGCTGATTTCCAGTTATATTTAATTTTACAGTGAAACTTAATGTGATTGATGAGTAGTGAAAATGTCAGATGCACGCATTTTGAAGAGGCGTAATGCCAAGCTGAAGGAAAAGGAAAAGACGAAGGAACTCCTTTCTCTTGTGGAGGAACTCACTCATAACTGCGAGTTCTACAAAAATGCGCTAAAACATAAAGATGGTAAGGTTAAAAAATTTACTCTGGTGACTTTTTTACAAGATGCACCCTTCTAAGGGTACTTTACTCACTTTTGTAAAAAATCAGATCGTCAGGAGACCCAAACCTACCAACTCCGCAAAGAGAATGAGTCCATACATCGTCAAGTTTTTAAGCTGGGGCAGGAAATTGAAGAGTGGAAGGCAAAGTGTGAGAATATGGAGCATAAAAGTACTGCCTTAGCAAAGGCAAAGACACTTACGAAGGAGAATAAGGATCTACTGGAAGATATAGAAGTTCACAAGTCTGTAATATGTCGACTCAACAAAGAGCTTTCCTTCTACCAAGACAAATTAAAAAGCAAGTACAAAGACCAGCCCGAAAATATTGTAATTTATTCGACGTCAAGTGAGCAGGAGCAGGCTGGTGGCGATGAAGGCGATCCAAAAAGCACACATACACACCACTCCTCCTCCAAGGAGTGGTTGGAAAGACCGAGAAAGTCGCTGCTACCCCTGTTGATTGCCTACGACGAAATGATTGAGGAGAAAGAAGAGATTATTAAGGACCATGAGCAGGCCATTGAGCGATTTAAATCCGAGTGCAAAACTATCGCGAATGAGAATGCTCATCTGCACAAAATGGTGTCAGATAACGAGTCAAGAGTAAGTATGGAGTAAGTCTTTTTAATTGATAAAATTAAAGGCACTAACAAATTGACTTTCTGTTTAAAGGGGACAATCTCCATTGATGAGTGGGAGTCACTCCGCTCAAATGCGGTACTGGTTCTGGAAGAGAATGATTTACTCCACGGTCAAGTAGATAACTTCAAGCTGAAGGAGGAAAAGCTCTTTGCCACTTTTCAAGAGAAAGGTAAATCTGAAAACGAGACTTGTAGGAGAAGCACGGTCAGAGAAATACGGGATTTAGCTAAAAATGTAATTGGTTTTTTCTTCAATAGCTGCGAGTTTCAAGCAAACGATTAACCAGCTTGAAACAGAGTTAAATAGGCAGAAGAATACGGTAGCGGATTTGGAAACTAGGTGCAGAAACCTTGCTGCCGAAAATCAGCATTCGAACGCCGCATTGCAAACTATGATTTCGAGGGAAAAGCACGACGCAACTATACAAGAGTTTAAACAGTAAGAATGATAATTAATATTTGTTTGCAATTTGTAAAATATGTATGTGTTTGACAAGTTACCTCATGCAATCGATTTGTTAATTTAAAAAATAATTACAGGACATTTGAAGGTCTAAAAAGTACGTACAATTCTGACAAAAAGAGCTGGAGCGATAAAGTCAATTTCATCCAAAAAGAAAAGGAAGAACTGATAGGGCAAGTTGCAAAGTTAGAATCCGAGAATAATCGGCTGAAGGAAGATTTACAAAAATGCGATGATAATTTATTGTGAGTAAATACGCTGCTGTATCATGCTTGAAAAATTACGACATACTTAATACTCTGATGAATAATGAATGCTGACCCTGTGACATTCTAGGAAAAGTTCTGGAACATTACAAAATATGGAAGCCTCCGTGCAAGAACAGAGGGCTCAGACAGAAGCTACTGGCAAAGTGATAGAAGATTTAATGAAGCATGTCCAACAGCTTGCGACTGAAAAGAATAATTTAGCAGTAGACTTGAATGAACAGAAGCTTGTAAATGAGCAAGTGATGCACTTACGAACTCAAGAGAATGAGCTGGTTACAGAGCTTCATGGAAAAATCGAGGTCCTTTGTTATATCACATCCCTTTACAATTAATACGTTAATAATTAAAAATATTTATGCAATTATGATCTAATATTAATATAGGCAATGGAGCGGTTGCACATTGACGAGATAAAACAAGCACAGCAGCGAACTAAAGAAGTCGAGGATAATTTAAGATCTCACACAGAGCGACATCGTCGAGAAGTGGCGCAGCTTAAAGAGCTGATTAAAGAAAAAGAAAGACGGATAGAAAATGGCGAAGCCGAAAAAAAGTAATCTTTGCAATTTGATAAAATAAAAAAGATTTTTAAAAACTTCTCATGCTTACTACTTGCTTGTTAAGATGCTGCCATAAATACATTTAAACTTAATTGTGTACTTTTATTTTTAATTCTCAAAACTTAGGCAATTGCAGCTGGATTTAGAAACGGTCTGGAAGACAACCACCTCTACGATACAAAATACTATCAAGGGGCGACACTCATAAAGTTCTATTTATGTATATTTCTAAAGTTATATTTTTGCGAATTGATATTGTAAAGTTTATTCATGTCTCTACTTAATTAGCATTACTTCGATTATACAGTTTAATATTTTACCGATGTGATTTCCGATATTTATAGTAATTAATTAAATACGCAAAGCAAATTTTTGTTCGCTAGCAAACTCATCAAAATATTTATTTGGCTACTCCAGATTTACAAACAGTTATTGTAATCAAATTCATGTAAAAACGGATCATAATTTGTCTGAATAGTACTTGAATCACAATGGACAATTTAAAGTATAATTGCTGCAATTTTGAAGCTCAGTCAGTCATAATTCGTAAGAAGAACATATACGATAACGTAACGCTTGAACTACTCAGCGACAGGCTCAGGCTCTGGATCCTCAGGCGCAGGCGGATTCTCTCCAGACTGCTCCGGTTCTTCCATTTGTTCACCTGACTTTCTAGAGGCTCGTCTCTCTTCCATAGGTTCACCGGCTACACCAGGATCTCCTGAGACTCTTCGTCCTGCGGCTTCTGAGGCTCGTCGCTCTTCTCCTGACATCCTTTTCATTTCACCGCTGCCAGCTCCCCCTTTGCTCATTCTTCTTTCCTCGCCGGTACTACCTGCAGCAGACACTCGTCTTTCACCGGAACCTAAATTAAAATGTAATTATAAACAACTTGCTTGGTAAAAATGTTTGTCATAAAATTTACAGAATCATTTTATAATTTAGATCAAATTACCGCTAGCAGCAGCCATGCCTTCTGATTCGCCACTCCTCCTTGGTGCTGCAGACAACGATTCAACTTGTTAAGAAATGACCGAAACTATGCTAAACTAAGTTAATTAAAGAACTTATTTATAGAAAATCTTACCTTCGCCACCTTCGGCACCACCCTCCACTGGTCCGCCATACCCGGGAGCACCATATGGAGTGTCCGGTGTAAATCCTTGGTTGAAGCTTCCAGCCTTAACCTCAGCTGGAGGAGCAATACTTTCGTCATCTTTGTTCCAGGCTTTCTGTCTCACAACTTCCAAGGCGTTCTGGACATCCCTTCGCTTCAACTCTTCGTTGTATCTCCAACGGAGTAACCAATGTCCCAAGTATTCGATGGGGTCGGCCGGTCGTCGAATACATATTTCCGCCAAAGCTGCTACCAGAATTGGCCCGAGATTTTTCTTCAGGTATTCAACCTCCTGGTGAGTTCTGTCATTGAGAGCTTGTCCCTTTCCCCCGTGATGGTCTTGTTCAGCCATGATGACTTAGCAAAATGCGTACCTACCGGATGCAATTTTGGAACTAAAAAATTTATGTACTGACTGGCTGAAGTGACTGTAAAAACAGCTAGCACAAATGATACAGCGATTCGCCTAATTCTTTTTCATTTCTCAATAATATTTGGCAGCTACCAAGTAAATGGGCTGAATTTCAATTTAATTTCTATTTACCGTCGACCAAGCAACTAAACATATATCATTGACAGCAACGAAATCATGGCCCTAGCGATGAAAGTTAAAGAACTGCGGATCGGTAGTCCACTTAAATCGCCCACTCAAAAGCAAATAGCAATTCGAAATAGTGTTAAAATTACATGTGCATTTCTCAGGAGACTAGCAATAAAAAATATAATGAGCCATGTATATGTAGTTTTAGTGCAGGAATGTAGACAAGAAATTGCCCATAATATTCATATCTATATCTACTCCATGATGCGCTGATGTCATGAACAGCTACTGGGTAAAACGAAGCATCCATCACACCATCACAGAGGGATAGTATATCTCCGCTTCCTAAGTAAAAGAAAGGAGGCATTTGAGCACTGACTTTTTTGCGAAAGTTGCTAAGGCCAAAACTATATGGATTGCAGGGGATTATCACAGCATTTTCGTAAGTCGTTTTGGCTAGACCTTTAAAAATATACATATCTGATCTCCAAGCAATGCCATACTGTCTCCATTTTTATGCTATGAAATTGCATGATTTGGTGTAAGTCCGCGATAGAATCCGGCTTACTCAAAAAGCACTTTTGGCATTTTCTGAGACAATACAATTTCCCAGCTTGTCTCCAACTCCAAACTTCTATAGCTGGAATACCTAATACCAAGTCCAATGAAAAAAAGTACTTTTCTCCCATTTCCCCTACCTTCCCCTGGCACTGGTGAAAGTTTCATAATGGCAGTGTAAGGTGCCCCTGCCCATTGCGGGTGATTTGAGATTCAACCTCACCCATACCACTACCACTGCATTGCAAGCTGCAACTTTCACTTTGGATTTGCTTCTCTTATGATGCATAGAGTTTCAAGGGAGACTTATCAACGTATGGAATCAAATTACTGTCCCACTCCTTTCTCCTCCTAGTTATTTTAGCATTGGTGCAGTTCGCTGAACAGTGACAAGGGAGAATGAAGGACTTCTGACAGATTCTCAGCTAAACTAAAAAACTTACCAATCTTTGTGTTCTTCAAGTATAAACTAATTTGTGATTCAGTCTTCAAGTCTATTTACTCTCTAGTCTCCGTGAAGAAAACCTTGAGGTATTTCCCATAAGAAAAAATTAGCAAAAAGGTAAGTTGTACCTCTTCAAAACTAGACTCAAATTGGTTTGAACGTTGATTGAAAACCTGACAGGTAGTATTAGTAAGCTCATATGGATATAGTTTAGTTATTATTATCACTTTTAAAAAATAATTGGAGTATTTTCAAATTCCTTCTGGCATCTTATCAGGAATAGAACAAATTACGATTACGCAGATTGCCGCAGATAGATAGTAGGTCTTTTGAGATCATCCTTGCATTTTGCACCTTGCTTGCCAGACTGCAACTTGAATAGGTACGCACAATTGTACGTGCTTCGCAGCAGCAGCCTTATTAGTCAGCTGTGATGATACCACAGACTACACGTATATGCAAAAGTAAGCATATGATTTGATGATTATTCTATTCTCTCTGTGCTAGAATTATGTAACTTCATTAGGATTTGGATTAGACGCAAGATAAGGATGACTCGCTTTTTCAATATTTTGGTGTATTCAGCTTGTTATAGTAGTCTATAGTGTTTGGGAACTGCAAATGGTTTAACGTGCGTACACGTGCATTTAACAATTTGCAAGTCAGAGTACTATAAGGACTAGAAAATTCTTTTGAGGTAAAAGTTCGTCCACATTGCAAATTGCACTTACAAAATTGCTTAGGTAATTGGTCATAGATAGGGCGTATAATAGGTAGGATGTAGTTAAAAATTTGTCCACATCAGCATTATATTGGCTGGAATTCTTATAGCTTAAGCTGGAATGGAAGGAAAATACATGTCTATGTTAGTGAAGTGACTAATATCATCATCACGTCACTAATTATCGTTAACATGATATCACAAGAGTAAACAGTATCAGTTACGTTGCCGTACCGTCAGGCAGGAAATTCTGTGAGTAAAGTTGGTAATTCTGCTTAAGTTAGTGGTGTGCTTGCGCTGTTCTCATCATCGGAATAAGGGAAAACTGAAGGGTTGACATTAATAGTGTCGCACTACAATATTGACAGTATTATTGGCTAAAAGCACAAAAAGCGCTTTTGGAGCTATAAATGATTTATTTCATAAAATTAATTAGCACTTAGCATAGTAGGGAGATTTTTTTTAAAAAGCTGGTACGTTAAATACTGCTACAAGAAAGAAGGTACTTGAAGTTTTATGAAAACTGGTTTTCATAAAAGATTTTCTTTTATCAAAAATAATTGATTAATGATTTTATATTTGTTTTCAGGGCGCAGACTGTACGAACAGAAGTAGTGTCAAATAGCGGTTTTCAAATTTCAGCCAGTTCTTCCAAGAGGGTAATTGATTACCTGCTCAACTGCAAAAGACAATTTTTCTCAGCTGTGACCAAGCATCAGATATCTTTGTAAGATGGAGGTTATTATAAAGTCAAGAAGACCACAGTATGGTACTATAAAATGTCCTGGGTGCAGCGCAATTTTGGAGTTTGAGCTGCCCGCAGGTGCCACGACTGGTGCCCCAAAGTTCAAAGTTCAGTGCTACAACACATTGTGTGAAAGACTTGTACCTTTTGATCCAAGTAAGCCTACCTCGCCTACGCACAATGGCTCTGCTAGACCAGGGACTAGTTCCGGAGCGTCCGCATACTCTTCCTTTGCGACAAATGGAGCCAAGGGCGCTGCTGCGGCAAGGGCATTTAAAATAGGATCGGATGAGGATCCCGTTTCTCTTCTGATCCTGTCTTGCGGAAAAAGTATAATGAATTTGGACCAGGAAAAGGTTCTGGTAAGTTAGAACAATTGCTATTTCTACTTTTAATTTCTCACACCTGAATAAATGTATTAAAAATGAGGATTTTAATTTAGATCCCGAGGGTGGTTTTATAAACCCAGAAGATTTCTTTAAAATGCAATTTGGAGGAGAAATGTTTGTGGACATAATAGGAGAGCTACAAATAGCTAAAGAATTTAAGAATATGATGATGAAAAATGGAGAGGAAGATGAAGAAGGTGGGGAGAAAAAAGAGGAGGATATATCTGTCACTTTGGAG
This sequence comes from Acrocyrtus sp. NNG-2020, assembly GCA_027744115.1. Taxonomy (NCBI): domain Eukaryota; kingdom Metazoa; phylum Arthropoda; class Collembola; order Entomobryomorpha; family Entomobryidae; genus Acrocyrtus; species Acrocyrtus sp. NNG-2020. Next base: position 50,573 of record JAHZND010002913.1, on the reverse strand, counting down.
AAGAGGCGGGAGGAGTTGGAGGCTAAAAAGAGAGCCAGAGAGGAGAGAGTTTCTCTTCTTTCCGATAACCTTGTCAAGAAACTCAGCGTCTATTTGGAAACGGGACATGATAATTTTCGCAAAGTTATTTCCGAGGAAGCAGAAGAGCTTAAGGTGCAGAGCTATGGAGTGCACCTGCTTCATTCAATCGGTTACGTATATTCGGTTAAAGCAAGTGAATATATTTCCAAGTATAATGATGACATATTGGCAATGCCTTCATTTGTCCATCGTATGAGACTAAAGGGCCGAGCTTTCTCCGAAACTTTTAGCACAGGTCAGCAAAAGCTTGTTCATTTATTTAGTGCAATTATTAATATGCAGATGTGAGAATAATTCAATAATTTTATAACTTTTATTTTGTTGCAACTGTAGTGAAGTCTGCTGTAGACGTACATCATACATTTGTACAACTTCAGGAAGCTGAAAAGACCGGTGCAAGTGAAGCCGAGAAGGAAAAACTGACCGAGGAAGCTGTGAAGAAGGGCACTGATGCAATTTGGAAGACAAGCAAATTAGAAGTAGAAAGTGTAATTCGCAGTGTTTGCGATAAAACATTAACGGACATCGCAGTCGATAAAGTTACTCTTAGAAAGCGATCGGAGGCCCTAAAAATTGTTGGCGATATTTATCAAAGTGTAACCCCTCCACAAATGCCGAGTATGTTTTAGATTGAATTTTTAACTAATACAGCCGGTAAACTAGTTATTAGTCATCTTATACATTTTCGGTTATTGTGTGTCTTACAATTCGAGATTATCTATGTTTTAATCGAGGAATCGAGAAAATTTAATAATATTTCAATCGAAGATAGCATTAGTCTGTTACCAAATAAAAGAATTTATATACCTAATCCATTAATACGATAAAATGCTAGACTGTAAGTGTTAACTTAATTTTTTTAGAGTTGAAGTATACTTTGTGGTTTGACATTCCAGTTCTCTATTAAAGAATTATATTCTCTGAATTTGCAGCATTTTTGTTGTGAAATCACAATCTTCCCCATATTAATTTAGATAGTATTGCACAACTTTCTACTTACCATTGTGTTTTATTGAAAACGCCAGTTAAAAATGCTAACAACTCTACCGGTATCGAAGAGTTAATACGTACAAGAGTTCTCATGGATCAAAGTGTAAGCATTCTGCTCACCCGGTCAACCACAGCCACATTAAAATTAACTACATTTCCATGTTCATTATAAAAATCAATCTTATTGTATATGTAGACTAGTAGAATGAATCAATAAGTATTTCCTCTAGGTCTAGTCAGTTCGGTTCACCGTAGCATGTAGAGTAAATAAATGTTGCAGTTGCAAAGGCACCTTTTGTCGTGCAATTTATTATTGCCGACTTGTGATGTTGTGATCAAACTGGCTTTATCTGTTTGGCAAAGACCTGTTTGAAATCCCTGTCAAATGTCTGCCTGCTCTATTGTGCTAGTAAATGAAAGTGATACAGAAAGTGGAAACTATGAACAGAATTTCGTAATTACTTCATTAACAGGCAAGGAGCAACATGAAATTACATTATACTGCCTATACCTACCTATTACCTATGTGTATGTATATTTGGAATTGTGATTTATCTAATCTAGCAATTTATAATTGAGTGCTTATGAAAGGTTTAAAATATTAGCTAATAAAATAATTTCACATGTTACAGCATCGCTATCAAAAGCATCATTTTTTTTACTGCGTGTAGCAAGAGAGCCACGAAATTGAACAGTGCATTTGTTTATAGTAGCCAAGTTTTGGCCACCAACAAGATGAGACCACAGAGATAATGCTGGGGTTCTTGCTTGATAGATATCTATTTCTTGGTATTATTGGCGATGTGGGTTTTTATTAGAATTTTGATCTGGCTGATACTATCTTGGTGTGTGCTCAGTCAGTTGGCAAAATTATTAAAATTTGCAAAGAGGAGTTATCCATTCGAAGTAGAACTATGGCTTTATGCATAGTATATTTTTAGGACTCAAGGTTTGAAAAGATGTGCTGGGATATGCGATTCTTTCGCTTTTCTAATTTTTGGAACGAACTATCTTCTAACTGCGAGAATGAAATGAGTATTGAGCAATTGAGTACACACAACACATAGACGCAATGTGCACCTGAAAAGCCATAATCACACTTTATATAAAAGATAAAAAACACTACATACTACAATAATTACTCACATAACAGTTTGGTTTCAGTTTGCCCATATAATTATTCTTTATTCTATATGCGCATCACGCTGTCAAATTCCCAATTAAGTGGGACTTCGATCTTTCTCCTTATTGGAACAGGAATTTTACTTGTCACTTCTTCCTTAACATTCTTATCCGGCTCTTTCGTGACCTTCGGCGGGGACGGAAGCCTGATATGCTTGATAGCTTCTAACTCTCTTGACTTCCTGATTTCTTCATTTGAGCTAGAACTGAAGCGGATCTCCTTGACATGGCGTACGGTTTTCTTTTTTGGCGCAGGTTGTATTTTTTTCTCATTGATATTGATACTACTAGTAATGCTTAAAATACTTCCAGTTGGTGAGTGAGATCGTTTTTTGTAATTCCCGTCGCGATCCATTATTGAAGAAAACGAAGAGTCTGCTTCGGAGTACTCCTGCATATCCCTGTCCGTTTGAATGAATTCGTCCTCTCTTGGAACAAATGTTCGTTTTTCCAGAACAATCCCAACTAGTTTTCCGTCTGGACCTTCAACATAGTTCATGATTTTTCTTCTCGCCAGTCTCTTCTGCATTCGTAAATTTCTTATTTGTTTTGAATTTCGGGAAGCATCCAGCAGAGAAATTATGAAGTCGCGTAGGGCAGCCGTCAGCGTTATAATAATGTGAACAATAGTGAAGACGAATATATTGCTTAAGATACCGTTCCAAGGGGTGCGGGTCTCATCATGAAAATTTAAATTTGCATACAGGACGATATGGTTCTTCGTAGTAATGTGATAAGCATGAATTAGGTAGATAATGTAGTACATCACGGGATACACAACGTGAGCTAAGCGAACAGGAATTGGACACAGCAGTACGTCTAGATAAGCCATTCCCCCAAAAAAGATTGTGCTGAGTTTGAGCTTCCGGTGACTTTTGACCAGAGCGAATAAAGCATTGCCGACGTTGATGGTAATAACCACATTAAAGAGAAGATAAATTGTCTTTTCCGTTCCATTCAGTCGCTCCGTGGGAAGAATCGAATAGCGTTTGCAAATATAAAACTTCTGACCTCCCCTCTCAATTTCGTCTGTCACGACCAATTTCTCTGGAATGATTTGCCTTCTCTTCACACTCTCCTGGTAAACATTATGTTCTAAACAATTCTGGAGAAACAAGAAGGCATAAGAAATGTGAAGGATCATGTTCCACACCTCCAGCAAACTGAAAAACTTAGGGAGGTTGTCTTCCTGGACTATGCTGAAGAGCAAAATTCCCAGAAGAGAGACCGGGTAGAAGAGCCTGTACACGACGTAGTCAACTTTAGAGCGAGTTGTCCCAACTTTACGAGCTCGGATCACCTCCCATGAGCCATAAATAAATGCGTAACTAAAATATCCACCAAGACTGAAAGCTTTGCAGATCTTTCTAAATTGCTCTCGCTTGTTTATATGCTTCCGCCTCCACTTTCTCAAATCGTCCTTTAAAGTTTCCTCGGACAGTCCCCTCCCCCTCATGCTTGCTCAAGCACATTGTCCTCGCAGTCCGCAGACTACGAAATGATATCGACTGGAATCGCATCACCCATTCTCAGGAAACTTATTAGCTAAAATTCGAATACCATGAAAATACTATTCGATTTTTAAAAGATCCAGGGCAACATAAACGTAATTTAATAATTTATCATCAAAGTTAGGTTTATTCTTCTCGTCAATGCGTTCCATTCATTGCAATGTTTGGTCAATGCTCATGTGAAAGTTCACACATGATTTTCCCGTCAATGATCAAAAAATGTCTAAATAATTCCACCAGCTCAAGTATTTTTCATTTGCTCAATATCAATTCATTCGCCTTGTAACTGATTGTGAGTTACAACAGACTAACTGTAAATTGTGAAGATTCATCAGCTGTCACTTGATGTGCACTATGCCTCTCCTTTTATTATTTGCACAGTAAAAGTAAGCGATGCACTTCTTTTCCCTTCTGTTAATCTGCTGTCTGCTTGACGAAGTGCCTAACAAAAATGTGAATCTGAGAAGTCATAGTCATGGACGATGAATATTGGGTTCGCAGTTTTCAGTTTTAGGTTTTATTTAGCAAGTAAGTACAGCAACATGAATATCTACATAGACAGATTCACCATATCATCATCTCATCACTTAAAAAGTAGAGTACAAACAAGTGCGGTATAAAAGAGAGCTTCCTGCTTTCTTCCCAAAGAAGCATGTCATGCTACAAAGTGAAGATTCTTTTGAGCTCTGCCTAAATACCTAAAAAAAAACTCCTCTATCCCTAAATCCCTACTTGTACGCTTATTTAAAAAAGTACAGCGTTTGCACAGCGTTACGAAGAGCTCATCCTCTTAAAATTTGTAGTTATTTTGGCATAACTTTCGAGGCATCAAATTCATATTCATACTCAAATTTCATAGCACGACCTTTTCATATGTAAACGTACGTACAATTTTAAACTACATACGATGGACGATGCCTGACTATCGGCTTGATTTATGAAACCCTTTTGGCTGCGCTGTTGTTAGTTGTTACATACTGTCGGTCCCTCTACGCAAAGGAAATAATTTTTTTTTAGAAACGAGACAAAATTATTTTTTACAGGATACCCGTTACAAGCAAAAGCAAAAAAATACAACTGTTCTACAACTAGCAACTGCATACAGCATGTTTGTGATTCTTCATTTTGATGACTAAACTTCACCGACTACGGTGACTACATCATGACAATGACAACGAAAAACCGACATGTGTATGCAACACACACAACTACAACAATGCCGAGAGATATTTGTCTATCTCTCCAACTATTTTTTTGACGTATAGAAAATGACCCACACATACAACCAGTGAAAATCTCCTCATATGCTCATGAAACCGGCACTTTATGCAGCTCCTTTCCTCCCTGACTGAACTATATCAGTATCACATTTTTTTTGTGCCTTACCACCTCTCACTATCACAAATTACAGTATAAAGTAACTGCTTCTCCTCATATATCGCTGTCTTCCTTCCCCATTTCCCATCCTATATGATTCCTACGATAAAAACGAACATTATCTCACTCCCATAGTCCCATAGCCCCATAGCCATATACTTCCCCAGCTTCACCATTCACCACACTTTGCCATATATCCAACAAAATAAAGCCATGCAAAACCGAACATATTTTTTTTACCCTAGCTCACAGCAGTCCATCCAAAAGGAACAACTTTTACATGCTTTTTACCAATTGCCACAACAAGAAGGATAAAAAAGAGTATTACCGTCGGGAAGTTTTTAGCTCTACTCAAGAGCTCTCCTTTGCATTACACGCCATTGCCATTATTTGCCATACTCTGAAAAGGATTGACTTTTCCGTACTCTTCTTCTCTTCTGTTCTCTTCTCGCTACCAGAAAAACCTACAACTTTAGTTAATACAAGAACAGTGTATTTTCACACAAGTACTACTACTTATGTATTATGTCATAATGGCATTGCTTTTTTTATGCTGCTGCTCCTGCCTATTTTTTTGCTACTTGATTTACAGGAAAGGGCTACCTAACCATCTGCATTTTAACTTTTGCATCTGGTCTGTATCGTGCTCTTACTCACACATTTACATGATTAGTCATATTGTTACCGTATACTCGCCTTGTGTTTACATCAGAAATTGGCATTGATTCTCATTCAGGAAAAAAAAGATTACTTCTATCTTTCGGTGTTACCTACATCGCTAGAGGAAGTCATAATAATTTATATATTATGTAATAAACACAAATAAATTTTTACCTAAAAATATAACAAAAGGTAAAATAAGTCCTCAACAAGTTCACGTAAACACAGTACACAACAGTCCTACCAATTATTTTTTAAATGAGTTAAACCGCTTGCGCTTCTCAACTATGTAAAAAATCAAGTGTGTTTTAGAGAAAAAAGGTGGATTAGTTAAAGGCAGATGCTTTTTTTAGTGAGTGATGAACAGTCGAGAAAAATTTTTTGACGCTAGAGAACTACCTAAAACTAATTGAGCTGCGGCAGTAGAGCTAGAAAATACTGACGTGTGCGAGTTGTACTCTTTGCTCTGCTGTTCAACATATTTTTAAAGCAGGTGGAGAACGTGTGTGAAAGAAAGCTCTCTAATCAATCTGCAACAAAAATCAAACCAGCAGTTTTCTGATTGGGAAAAAATGCACTTTAGTTTTCCGTCCTGTACACAGTGATTTTCAGTTTTGGACTTGATTCCAGTTTCTGGATTGTTCCAATTTTCACTTTTCACCTGAGACTGAGAGAAGCGGAGAGAAAATGGGGAGGTGACAAAAAGGCGTTGTTTGGAAAAAAATGAATTGATTTTAAAAAAAGTGAGTTTGACAAGCGTCGCTTGAAGCGAGCATTGTCAAGGGCAGTAGTAGTGTCCCATGTACAAGGACGAGCCAGTTTTGGTGCAAAAGTAGGAAAAATGTATTGTGAGGATCTCATAATTTATTAATTTATTAAATTAACTGTAATTTTTTAAAAAGCAATTTGCTTTAAAAGTTGAAGGAAAAATCAATAAAAAAATAGCGAGCTAGCTTTGCGTTTGTGCCTTTAAATGTCAAAAGTGAGGAATTGTAAAAGACAGGGACTAGGAAGGGTTGAGAACTGATAATGAGTTTTACAGTCTGAAGTAGCTAACTAGTTAATTGTTAACGTAGTTTTATTAAATTATTGAATATACGCTATATCTTATTTATTGAAGAGTAGTAATTTGGCGAGGGATTGTTGATAGCTGAGTCAGATTTTGTTTGGAGCAACGAAGTTCTGGACGACTTTTTATTTTTAACTGCTGTTCCACGATGAGTTGTGGCAGAAAACCTGTGTCAAAATATTTAGTGAAACAGACTATTTTCAAAGTTGCTTAAATTATTCCACGTACAAGTGATAAGTGATGATGGAGCTGGGAACAAGTTGTGTAAACAAAAGCGTCACAGCAGCAACCTCATCACTGCATCATCCAACTAGACTAGTAAATCAACTCCTAACAGGAGCAGGAGCCAGCAAGGTGTTAACGTGCTAATTAAGCAATTAGTCAGAATGACCTTGAATAATTATTCGTCTACATTCTTCTACCTGCTAACTGCTAAGCACATTAAATGGAGTGTCAAAAACGTTCAACTTCACCTTTGCTCAAGCACAAGTCCAAAACCACCACAACAAAAATAATTAATGATTATACGCATTGTCATTAATGTCATCATCACGCGGTGAGATAAGGAAGACATTTTTCCACTCGAATTATTAAAATCTAAACATTTCAAGTTCATTCAGTGTCTCTTCAACTACTAAAAAAGTGTATCTTGGAGCGTCTGAAATCTCAGACACCAATTTTTTTTTAAAGAAATCCTTTCTTTGATACGCTTCTGTGGAAAGTCCATTAAGATATATTTTTTTTGTTGGGGATCTATTCTATTCTCGCCACTCGCTGGACTTCAAACAAATCGCACGCATAAAGTGTTAATACTACAACACTAATGTTATTTTACCTACACAAAAAAGTGAAAACGTGATAAGTACTGTTGAGTAGAATTTTAGCAACACCACTAAGAAATTTAAGTAGACGTCTTCTGGTTAAAAGTACATGTTTACTGCCCTACATGGCATGTTTACTTCTTCTCAGTGAAGCATGCGATATGCAAATTAATCCGAGGAATCCTCTTCAAAAGAAGTTCTTATCTCTCCACCTTCGAGCTTGGTCATCAGCGTCGTATTAAGTAACATCATCACCGTCTTTTCACCTGTGACGGATTCGCCGCAAATATGGGATTTACACAGCTTTAACCCGTTAATTATGTGATTAAATTCACATCTAATCATCACTGAAACATTTTTTGACGTTGGCGTTGTTTCGACTTGACCGTGTGTCTTAAGCAAAAAAAGAACACTTACCGTGAAAGGTATTGACAACGTCAGACGATAAGAGAGAAGGCGTTTTGTGACAATACAGGACATCCTACACGGTCCAGCTATTACTTTTTTGTTGGTGTTGCTACTTGCTACTTAAACGCTGATAAGAAGTATGGTTGGAAAATTTACAGCTCCGAAGTTTACTTCACATTGAGGAGGTGGACCATTACGTGAGCCAAGGTCAGTATTCAAGCAGCACAAGCTTAGTTTTACTTTAGAATTCTACGCCGGGCGCAACCTGCTCCCTGTATTTTATATGCACATTTATATGATTGTGGGCTTTCCTGATTAATTTCAGAAAAAAATTTATTTGCATGCATATGGGTAATTTGCTTCCCCATTTTTAAATTACAGGTAGTAAAACAGCTACCAATTTTCTTTTAGATGGTATTCCTCTAGTTGGTAGTGAAAATTCCTTTGACATGACTTGATGGCTTTTCCCACTGAAATGTGCTTAGGGCGCAGCCTTGCAAAAAACAATAAACTGTTTATGACATTTTTTTTCTGTAGGATGCTTGAGCAGGTTTCAGCATTTTATTTTTATTTTCCTTTTCCATGATGCAAAAATTTGAGTTTAAGCAGAAAGAGCAGTTATAGCTCGGCCAGAATCGCAGTAGTAATTTTCAGCGACAGGTAAAATTCGAACAGTGCTGACGTCAGTAGTTTTGCGCTGTGTTTTAACTAAAAATCTTGACACGTCAATGCCATTCAACTTGCTGTCTTGTAGTCGTCAGTCGTCAGTAACCTTTATGTAATCGTTCATATTTTACTACCAGTTTTCACAACCTTGCGTTGTCGTTTTGAAGTGGATTCTTTTTATACAGAGGTTGGTTTCGCTCTCCTAATAGAAATTTTTGCAAGATACTGCACAATGCGAATCAGTCCAAAACAACAGACGCATCAGTTTAGTGATGCAAATTGCAGGGTTTGCTTTGCCCAGTGGGAAGGAGGCGTTAATTTAACCGTCATAAATATCCGTCCCTCTAATCACAGTAACCTTCATGTTTCAAGCTTCTTCTGTTTTATTGCTGTCTTTTATTTGCCTAACAGAAACTAACCTCTGCGCAGGCAGATATATGAGGCTTGTGAAAAAACTTGAGCATTTTAGCCTTTGTTGCAATTAAAGTTAAGCACCAAGATAAGTGCCAAATCTGTTCTAATAATATCAAGTATGACTATGACATGACTGTTTGCAGAAAGTGTGAACAAAGCTATATGGCTACTGCGACTACTGACGACACTTCATTTTAATGGGCAGTTGCCGGCGTCTATGTGTGTGTCATCAGATGGTTTATGATGATTGAAATTGCTTTAATATTAAAATGTATTAATATTAATCGAAATACACAACCGAAACTTGAAACGATTAACGATCCTTCAGCCTCAGCGTATTAATTCTCACATGGAGCCTTTTGTTTGGCAAGTTTTTTTCTTTATGATGACGGAGCAATGTGAGCTCTGAGCTGATCTTCGTTTGGCTTGGCTATCATCCAGACAGATCCAAGTAATTGCGCGATTATTATTGGAGATTACTGGCATAAACGTGCTAAACTATATTAGAGGCTTGGCGTTGGCTGCAATTGATTGCATTATGGTATAACTTCTCCTTAGATCAACTGCTTTTTTAATGAAATGACTGATGTTTCTGTTTCGCTTTAGGCCATAGGCGAAATTACAGTCAAATACTAGTCTACTAGTGGACAGATGCAGATAATGAAGAGAACGAAATTTCCTCAAGGTGACTACCTCAGTGCCTACCAGAAACCTTTAATTTTCCATGATTTATCTGATGCGTCAGGGACTTTTCATATTAATCGTGATTTCGTTACAAGTCGGTTAGGCGTTGAAGGGAAGTCGTCTTGTAGCGTCGGAGTAGTTATCCGAATTTCAATGAAGCAAAAAGTAAGCAAAATGGTATGACATAATCATAACGAAAATAATTATCTTGTAATCGATCCCAAATATTTTCAGATAATTAGCAGAGTCTATAAGAGAAAAAATAGAAGAAAGAAACTGAAGTCTATTATGTATTTGCTAATGATTGTCAAAACTGACGTTTTTGGGTTTGAGCTTGACATGGATCTTTTCTGACGAAGCAAGTTTTGAAAGTTTTGCAGTTATGCAAAAATCTGGCTGCGCTACAGACATGAAAATGTGTAATCGTAATCACAGTCGTGTAATGAAAACTGTGTAGATGTAGAAATTATGTGCCATAAGTAAACTACGTAAATATTTTCTTGTTAGGAAAGTTATATAATGAGTGCAGTGAAGCTCGCACTGCTCCACTTTATCCACGTTTTATGTAATCCTAACGAATAGCAAATAACCTTGAGCGTAACAAAAGGAGAAGAGCATGTGAAAGAGATTACTCCTCTCATTAAATGCATTTGTTGTTGCTTTGCCAATGCCATTCGCATAGTGGAACCGCTGGAGCCCATTCAGTCCGTCTTCTTTTGTAGTCCGAATAGTCTGGTTAGTGCCAGTTGCAAACAAATAACATAAAAAAAAAGTTAGTATTTAGCTGTTGTGTATGTATGCAACTTAGGTATTTTTTTTGCAATATTTTCGTTTCGTGGTGGCTGCAGTCTGAGATCTGAAATTAAATCAAGGACACACGACAGGTTACTCTTTCAGCCGCCTTTCATTAAGCCGGCACCACGAAAAGTCACACAATCCATATATTATTACATGATTTCATTTTGCTTGTTTGCTTTTTTTGTAGTTCTGATGAGGCGGTTTGGTAGGCGTAACTGAAAATGCGAAAAACTATTCTCGTATAGTATTACCGCATACTGTAAGAAAACTTTTTCTGCTTTGAATTCAAAGCTCGAAAACCTCCTCTAAGTCCGCTGTTACGCATATAACGTTGGAAAAACAAGAAAGCAACGACTCTATTATGAAAATATGACTGGACTCATAAAAGTCGAAATGAGAAATTTAGTGTGAGCTGAGTATTTTTTTCGGTGGGGATTGCTAACCACTGCTGCGTTACTGCTGACATCATCCAGTTGATTACGACTTGCAACTATGCATAAATTTTGTGATTATGTCCACAATGATTTCTCAATGCAATAAGTTTTGTGTCTGAGAATTTAGTGAGGCGATGTTAACTTGCACTCTAATAGCATTGGAATGATACATGCAGCCAGTAACTTGAGAAGATTAAATTCATTACCCTTGTTTTAACTTTTAAATTATCTGTCATCGTGCGCATAGTTTATGCCATCAGATCACTGTCTCGTCCTGACGAGTTCAGAAAGGTATTACGAGCGTAAGAATATGCTTACTGCGGTGCAATCACAGCTTAACTTATTAATTTGAGTTAAATAGATGAATCAGTGGTATTTTTTTCATAACTTTAGAAGAATTAGCGGCTTATGACGCAGCAAAGCCACGAAAGAATCGAATAGTAATGAATACTGAAAATCGAATCAAATAAAGTGAGTGGGTCAAAAATTGTTTCCTTTTCCACTAACGAGTAAAAGGTACTATACGTAAAAAGAGGAGAAGGGGTTTCCACCTTGAATGGGAAAAAGTGGGTTTCCCCGCTTTTCGAATTGCAAAAAAAGGCTAGCAAACCGACGTGGATCTAATGAAAAAAGATCAAACAAGGCCGTCGTGAAATGGAAATTGTAGAAATCATTTAATTCGTGAAATATTGTCCATGAATTTCAGGTATACGTACTCGAGGTACACTCATATAAGGCAAGTATTTCCAAAAACGAATGAAATATTTTTGCTGAAAATAAAATTTGATCCGCAGAATTTCTTTTGATTAGTAACAAAAACTAACGATGATTGTTGACCGTATGATTTTGTGAATTGAAGACTTTTTTTTAGTAAAATAGGCAGATGCGCTTGGTCAGTGGTTGTTTATATACGAGCATCCACTCATTTTCAGTCTATTTCGGGGCTACATTCAGTTGATTAAGTGTAATTTCGTTTGAATCAAGCTTCGCAACTCGCATTCGGTTTGAGTTCGACCTTGACATAATTTATAAACAAAGTATAAACTACCATTTTCAGACAAAATCAGCAAAAGGGAGTAAAAAAAGGAGTTTCGAGTGAATGGAAGAAACACAAGAATTTGGTGAGATTACATATTTTAGATTCTGTAACTTATTTCACATGTTTACATTTTACATTTTGTACCAAAACAAGACAGTACAATGGACACGAGCGACAGCTACCAATGAGGAAGATTCAGGTTTCTCATTATACAATGCAATTTTCTCACGGCAAAAAGGATCCATAATTGCAATGCAGGAAAAGGTATCATTTTACACTCCTTCATTTCATTTTGCAATCTCCACCATCACGAAGCTCTCACATCCTGGACAGTCTGTCTGTGTTGTTTCACTTGTTTCTGTGGACGGACAGTGTACAAAATCCATAAAATTTGGATGTACAGTCTACTCTGAAATTCAAGCATCCAGCTTCCCCTTGAAAAAAATATTTAGGCTTCACCACTAATGAGATTTAAAATTGGATTGGGGGTGTAGTATTTTGTAGAAATGGTACGCATGCCACATGTCTTGATAGTAAACAGACCCACTCACATCGAAATTAAACTCTCGTAAACCTAAATATCATTGTCGTCAGTGATAAAATGGAAACGTACAAATTAGCTAGAGCCTATTGTTCGTAGTTCGTAGGTATTGTGCACTTTATGGAGTGAAAGAAAGAAGCGAAATAATATTCTTGTGTTATCATCGGCGTCTTTTTAATCTGTTACAGAAAAAAAATTAAGAAAACAGGCGCTCCGCTTGAAGGAGCTTGTGATTATGTAATGCTTTTACATGTCTTTGTCTCATTTGCTTTGTGAGCGAAACGATAAATCTCAATTTGGCCAAAAGACGAGGTTTTGTTTTGGCAGGTGTGAAAACTTTGTAGGTAGTTTGGTTGTTAAAAATAAGGCAAGTTGCTTAATTCAAAGGACAATGTGACTGGCATTTTGAATGCGATGTAGGTGAGCTGATGGTGATAGTGATGATGACTGTTGGAAGTTTGGTTGGAAATGCCATTAGGTTGCCAAATGTGGTACTTTTTATACTCGTGACTTTGAGAGCGGAACCTATTTAGTATCAGTTTGGCGTGTTTTTCAAGCTTTTATTTGTGTGGTGCGCGTAAATAGAAAGAGTAGAGTACAAAACAGGAAAGTATTTCTTTCAGAACATTTCACAAAAAAAAAGCTTTCCAGGCAGCGACAGGGAGATGCCACCAGAGCCGGCGACTTTGTGTGTATAATAGGTTATTTATGTGCACTTTTATTTTATTGGACGACAGCAAAAAAAAGAAACTGTTTTCGTTTAGTTATTGATATTCAGCTCTTCACTTCAAATTTGTTTGAAAGACCTTCGGGTGCTTCGTAAAGAATTCAAGAATGAAGCATATCTGCATCACGGAAAAGGAAGAGTTCATGCATTATGAAAATATGTCTGTATAGGTACACACTCTACACTATTTATACCTAGTTTATGATTCCACCAGTAACAGTAGAGATAGAGATATCTTGAAGAATTTCTGGCTTAGGAAGTACTGAAGGATCACATCCGTAAAGTCTGATTCGTTTACAGTCGGGATGGAAGTGGATGATACACAAAGTAACAAACGGCTATGTAGGGACATTTCCTGTTTCGTTTTTGGAAGTGGACCATGTGCTGTGTATCTTCTTTAAAGAAACGTTTTTACCTCTCTCTCGATTCTCCTTTCGATACGTTTTTGAAGGAGGAAAAAGAGCCAGGTCACGATGCACTTTGCACTTAAAAAGTAGTATACACCCGCAGTAGCAGTCATCTAACCGACTGAGACTTCACCAGTCCACTTGCGGTGTTAGTTTTAGTAGTACTTTTCTGGGGAATTCAGCTGGGAAAGGACATTCGGGAACGGGAAACGAAAAAAAAAGATTACACAAAGCACAAAAATGCATAAGCGGTGAAAGTTAGCGCATAGGTCTGCTCCAAAAACAAATCTCAATGTGGGCCAGGAGAGTATCGGGCATGGCAATATTTGAGTTAAATGAGCCATGCTCGAGATACATTAAATGTCAAAAATATTGACTTGCTTTTACAGCAAAGTAGAAAGCTATAACATATTGAGAAAGCACACGTGTGGAAAGATAGCAGTACAATGTGCTTTGGCAGCATGCAGGAGAGCATATTGGAGTGGCACGTACACTATCCCCAGCAGAACTACCATCCAATTTCACACCAAAACTGAATGATGGAGATGGAGCAAATCGCACTCATGTATAGTTTATGATGTAAGTCATTGAGAATTGGGAAGCCTCTCCGTAGGAATTGTAAACCCAATCTGAACTCTGAAAAGTAGACACAATTTTCAGGCAGGCCAGAGAGAATGAGCTCGCTTCTCTTCTTGCTGATGATGATAGACCGGACCGATATATTATGTAGTATAGTTTAGGTAGCAGTTTAAGAAAGCACATTCATCCGACTGTGTTGTGGCGAGAAATTTTCTGTATTTTAGTACGAATCATAAAAAAGACAACGAAGTTTAAAGAAAAGGAATTTTTGCTTTGTTATAATAGGTAGCCAGCGTGTACGTGTGGGTGCGCGTGCATTAATTCATGTAACTTGGGAGCAAAGTAGTCGGTGTGCCGATGCAAGTTGGCTGAAATGATTATAAAAGTTATAAAGTGGGAACGTGACTTTTGAAAGCGATACTGTAACTGTGCTAATGTTAAAATTCCATTGTTAAGCTAAGAAAAGGAAACTGTACTGAGAGTTGAGTGCTCCGAAATATTCCAGTGAGAGTGAATGACTAAAATTGTGAAAGGAAAATTTGTGCTTCGGCAAGAGTGAAAGCAGTAAATAATCAGCTATTGTGTCTGCGGAATTTATTTGTTCGGCTTGTCTCATTTTTACCGGTTTAAAATTAGTGGAATGGTAAGTGCAAAATGCAAAGTTGAACGAAATTGCCGTATTGTTTTAAAGGATGTAAGTAATATTGCGAGCGTATTAATTAATTGTGGCGGTAGAATAGTAATAACGTGATTAGTAAATGACTAAATTAAAGTTGAACTCAACATAGCGGCATCAGTTGAAGTGTTGTTGCAGATATCGCTCAGTGCCTCTGGTTTAATCATTGAGAAATAATGTCTATCTTTATCGTTCAGATCCAGCATCCTTAACGTTTATAAACTGTTATCTTATCATTTATCAATATCAGATCATGTAATCGGGTGTTTGCGCTCAACAAATGAGGGATTACCAACGGCATTGCATACTTTATTCCCTCATTTATCTCCCTCAAGTATTCAGGTTCTGTGCAGATGCAGATATACCTATTGACGTATCGCGAGAACTTTTTCTCCCTAGTTGGTTACCACTTGCAAATGCTAATTTTAACGTTTGTGTCAATTTTCCTTTGAATCAAAACAAATGTCATCATTTCATCGTTCGATAAGTTCATTGTAGTATCGTATAGTTAACGTAAAGTCAGTAGTCAGATCGTTGAGATTGGTCATTGTCCTAATGAATAATATCAATCAAGACAGTTCTATTCAAATCGTGAGAAGAAATGAAGTTATCAGACCGGTGAGGTAATTTGAGTCACTCTGTCACTCGGTCTTTATATTTATAAATTATGTAATTAGTTAAATATCATAGTGTCACTCTTTCAGTTTAAACCGATGGAGAGGAAGGAAAACAGAATGAAAAATTGTACTTATCGCTGTGTACTTAACAGTATTGGATTTACAGCAGACAAATGACAAATTTATATCCTGCTTAAAGACAAATTCATTATTCATTGTGTAATTGAAATTGAGATTCATGAATTTCCCGAGGAAAAATGCGCAACCACATTAATTTTATCAATTGAATTTTCGGATATATGTAAATATTTTAGGTCAAACTTCTCATGCTTCCTTTATAATTTTATATTTTTGGCATTTTGGCTTTGACTCAGCTTTAACTTTTTAAGCCTTTTGTATATCTGACTAATACACTATCTGACGCATTTTTTTTTGCTCTTTTATTCCACCAACTGCATGCATAATGGGGAAAGTGTTACGCGTGATGCAATGGAAAAAGTATGAAAAACATCTTTATTTTGTTTTTAACAGTGCTCTGAAGCTGTTGGTGACCTAAAAAATCCTTCCCGATAATGGAGTTTGATCAGAGCTTAGAGGAATGGGCGAAGGACAAGCCGCTGAGCATTCTGCAGTTAGATCCAGCAGACAGAGCAGTACTTCGTATCGCAGGTAATGTTTCTCAGTAAATATAACACCGCTAAATTAACCCTCCCGGCATGGCACGGATTTTGTTCATGAAGTGGCACACACCAGTTAAAAAAGCATGTTCCGTAGAGTCGTGCTAGTTTTGTTACACCCGGCGAGAATTAATTATATGTAGCGAAACAAGGATTAATTGCAAGACAGCAGACAGCACCTTCGTCTGCGTTCTGGCTCCTTGATTGCGTAACTCCTGAATGGAACATCCTCCATTTTCACGAAAAAGGATGTCGAGTGCCTATATAGCATTTACTCGTAACAAAATTTGTAAACTCTCAGCCTACACTACAATAGGGACAATGCTTTGTAATTAACTATTTTCGGACGCAGACAAAAGGACTGAAAAAGAGGGCCAGTGAAGATTTTGCAAGCACAGGTTAACGATGACACGCACATTGGCATAGATTTAAAGCATTTCTTTTCTTACTCAAGTCTATTCATAAAAGCTAAGTTATCTTGACAAGTTAAGTACCAAGAGGGTGTTTCTTAGAATTTTGCAAGAGTTCAGTTGTATTTTAGCCCATTACGTCATGTAGTCCGAGAGCAATATGAGTACTGCTGGTAGGTATATTTTTTATACAGAATACGAAAGTTACCATTTAATTTTTTTTGATTTTCACAGCTTTTCTCACATCCTCTTTGTAAAATTTGTCTTGTTTGCATCATACTTCACATAAATTACAATTGATTCTGATAACCACTAATATATCATAATTAGGCAGTTTGTATGAATAGAAAAATCAGGCTAGACATGATGCTGATTTGTTTGTAAAAGATCATTAGTTTTGATCAGCTTTAAATAACTCCAAGTTAACTCGCCATTAATTTAGCCAATCGTGTATGGCATGTGCCAGTTTATTCTGGCTCTTTTCAGTTTAAAATTCGAACCATGGACCACTACCACTACCTAAATTACTTTTAAAATAATATATATAAACGTTTCATGTGAATGGAACGCACTTTTTTAGCTTTTAGTCTCAGTCTCGTGTGTATGAACAAAAGACAGAAAAGATCAAAAGGTTGAGAATTTGGGTATGAAAGCGTGGCAGAGCACTTAATGATGTTGTTGGGTATGACCATATTCTGCAAAATGTGTTGATAAGAAATTGCTCTCACGATCTTTTGGAAATAGGGTACGCATTGGAAATATGGGTTTTTATGTGTTGTGTGTGTGTACCGGAAGGAAGGGCGTTGTTTTAATCCTTGCCTGTACACACACAACACATGAGAAAGATCATCAGACATATATTATCAAGTCAATGTCATGAAGGTAACGAAAATGGAAAGTGGAAGATTAATATTAAGATTGGTTGAGCGCAGGTAAAAAGAGGGAAAAGAGAAGAGATTGTAAATGAGTACGTGTGGTTACATAATGATTTATGTGGCAGGGATACTGCAAGAAAACATGTAAGTGAAAAGAAGAGATTGTACAACCAAGACAAACACCTGAGTCAACGAAGATAAATATTTATACATTACTGAGGAGAGCAGAGTAACAAAGCTTTAACCCTGACTATAGAAGCTAAAAACGATTTTTTTCGACTACGCCAAAAAATAGGTAAACAAAAACAGGATCTTTTTGCTGCAAGAGTTGGATTTGGAATGAGTACTTAAATTAAGAAGTAAATTATTTTTATTTTTTGTGGTGATGCAACTTCTCGTAAAATGATAAAGCTTCTGGCTTGTAATAATAGTTTTCAGGTTTGTCGCTTTTATAGTGTTTAGTCATTCTGCTCTCATCCACTTGAATTCAATATTTTGAGAAAAACAACTGCACTTGTGACGAGAGTGGGTACACAGTTGCAGTTGTTCATTCGAGTTTCGAGTCATTCCTGTTTAATATTTCGTTGTAATTTGCATAAAATGAGATGAAGAGCCTCTCATCTCATCTTTCATTCTTCCCTGTCACTGTTAGGTAATAGGCGAGGATATATCCAACTGAAAAAAAAGTTCAAAAGGTCTATTACATACACTCCAACTGTGACATTCATGAAGTGTGAAAAGTATTAGCTTTCTTCATCCCGTTTTCATTAAATCAAATCCACTAACGCAGACTCTATTGCATTACTGCCTTGCTATTTTGTATTTCTTTTGTGTGTAGCAGCCAACTAGCTAACATTAAAAAAAAACTTTTTCAGTTAATTTCGGTTGCACACAGTTGCCACCTCTTTACGGACCTCAGGTATTAAAACGGAGTCTGCGTTCAATTAGCAATCTGACATTTTACACTGGTAAACACGAGACATACGTGAGTGCTAAATTGTTTGGCTGTGGCGTTTACCCACCCATCCTTGAAATAAAGGCTTTACCTGTAAGTGTGTAGTTACCAGAAACCAGACAGCTTGCGAATTCCACGGTAGACTTATCTTTCTTGTCAGGAAAAAGTTTAAAGGAATTTATCGTCAAAAATTGTGATTTTTAATATATTAAAAGAAATATAAATATAACTTCTGTGCTGCATGCACAGCGATACAAAGTACAACACTGGTCGTATGTATTGTGGCGGTAGCGTGCTTTCCATTCTGTTGGGAGCTCCTAAAATCTACTGAATCCTTAGAATGAAAAGGAGTATGTAAATTAAAAATGATTGTGATCGCAGATTTGTCCCTCTGCCAGGTTTTACTTGCCATTTTTATTGAAGGTTTTAGCTTTCGCCTTTTCATTTTGGCATCCTGTCATTTTAAATAGCATTCTTACGACCATCTTCAGTTTTTTTTGTTTGCTGGGCTGTTAAAAAGAGCCAGCATTCTGTATAATAAACGGATGTGTAAGTACTTTTGGAGGTGGCTCTTTCGCAAGAGCATAACATATATTATGCAGCCGAGAGCATAATGGAAGATTGGCGGCACACCCGAAAAATTCTGCGTGATGTTTCTGCAAGGTTTCGTACTACGATCGGGAGAGTTATGCATGTTTAATTTTCTAGCAAAATGAAATATATGACAAGTCCTGTATGCACTCTGCACAATGTCATCATCAGTCATCATAAAGTCTTCGTCAGCCATCCTCTGCCAATATTATTATTATTTTTTAGGAAAACATATATTTTGCTGGGATAACTATTTAAGTGTGTGTGTTTTGAGGACGAGAGAAAGAAAGAGGTCTTGATCTTGGTACGGTGTGACAAAGTTAATTATAATTACACACGTATGCTCTTACATGCAGGCCGAGTCTGTAAGAAAAAAAAGGATGCAGCCAGCGTAAAGTACATATGCATCAAGGTCGTTCGCGGCTGATTATTTTTGTTACGTCGCCTTAAAATATTTCATTTTGTTTCGTCACCCTTGCCTAAAAAAAGTGACGAAAGGTATTATGTCGTGCTTTTAGTTAATGAGCAACGTAAAGAAGTATAACTGGGTGCAAGTTTAAAAAAGACGAGACTACATCTCACAGAGCAGAAATGTAACTGTACCCCGTGTTAAAATATTTTTTGGAGATGTACAGTTCTCAGATTTCCTTTTAGAGGGCTTGAGCTGCACGAAGGAGACTGTGCTTTACTAGTGTATGTTTCTGCTTTGTTGTGGCATTACTGGCATTGTTATTAGCTTGCGTGGGTGGAGAACCGCGTGCGTGGGTGGTAGCAGTCGTGTGTAGTTCACTCAATACCTTTTTTCATGAGCGTAAAAGTAGAGGGATGCTTTGAAAAAGGGTTCTTCTTACCAAAAAGTAATTAAGTGACAGGCGAGCAAAATGTATTTGTTTTTCCTGAATACTGGATTATTAAGGCGAGCTATTGGGATGTCCTAAATAAGCGTATATTTTTTGGCTGTGAATGCTGATAAAAAAAGAGTATCAGTAGTATTTTGAGATGGCTTGTAAGCAGTTTAATCACCTAATCCTTTCACTCATCTATGTAAGTTGATTTGGGTCATAAAAAGGACATTAAACAGAGCCGAAAAGGAAATTTTAGACAAATGAGTACATTAAACTCATCAAATACACGAGAGTATCCCACGTATGTGTGCAATATACTTCAGGTAGGTTGTTACTGTTATAAAAAAGGGCATTTCAGGTCAAGTGAATTGTACATATCTGGGATGTCTGACTACTGGATGGTAATTATTTAAGTGGACAGCTAGCCGTTTTTCTATTTGAAGGAAACCAGCAGTTCTCTATTTTGGCTTGGGTCTATCCTCCAAAGCCTCCCATTTCGCCAATTATCAACACAGGCGAAGTCGGCAAATGGCACCACTCCAACAAACTCAAATATAGTTCCGATTTCATCAAGCTAAAAGTGGCTAAATAGTAAAGGAGCTCCAATTTTGGAGGATTTATTAGCCCCCAAAAATGCGTGAATAGAATTTTAACCTGGTTTGTATTAAATGCTATTGTGCACACACTCATTAAAAGTCTCACATTTTTGAAGAGTGTTTTACTCCTTTCTATACCTACTTTATGCCCACTCAGGAAATCGGCTCCCCCATCCGAGCTCTGTCTGATTTTACATAGTACAGATAAACTTGTGGCCACACGATCTACTGGATCGGTGATCATAAAGTAGATGTAGTAGCTGCAGCTATGTTTTTCAGCCTTGCCATTGTACCACATTCTAGCAACATTATTTCCTGGAAGGCGTTTCGAATTTCCTAACGAGAGTGCACACATGCTCGAGAGCACGACAGCGTAAGCGAAATCATGTACATCTCAAATGACTCCCACACTTCTAAAGAAAAAAAAAGAAGACGCTCAGGATTTTGATGAATGTACGAAACTCAAGTAGTATCATATTCTTCATATATCTTTTTTCTAAAAGGAGAAACAAGTCATGACGTATTTATATTAATATTGATGATGATGCCATGCGGCTGGTTGAAAAAAATATATAAAATATAATCTACTTGAGCCTTTTTTCGCATAATTTTTTTTCTGCTTCTTTCATTATCATTTTCTAAAATCTGCATTTAGGCAGAAGGTGGTTGTGGAGTGAATTTGCTAGCGCGGTGGTCGAATTGCATTTTCGCCTTAGCGTGTAGGCTAGTCTTATGGTCCGTCGTAAACAATAAATTCATTGTGAGGTGAAGTGTGAGTGGGATTGTCAAAATGTGGACTTGCCATATTATGTCGTCCAATTAAAATGCTTCTTTTTTCTTCATAAAAGCTCTTTTTGATGTTCCTTTTCGAAAAACTATTTTCCATCTATTTTTGAATATTTTATGCAGGCGAGGAGCACAGTTACCCACGTAAAAAAGGGTTTTGCAGCAGCTTGATGACGTGTGCGCGCTGGTATTATTGTTGTGTGGTGAAAACAACGCACGATAAGCAAGACTGCTTTTTAGGTTTATGGTGGTCATGCCTATAGGAAGAAGACCATATTTAAAAATAGTCATCATCAGAAAGATGGACAGGGATTTTTTTGCAGATGTAAAGAAAAAAGGTTGCATGCCAATCCCTGAAAAGACGTTGCTGATGTGCTGTATTGACAGTCTAAAATATGATTCTGATAAAACAATATTATTTTGGGATGATAGTGATCAATGATCATCGGTATTCATCATGGTCAGCGTTTTTCTGACGAGAGTAGGTGGTAGGTGGAGGGGAATGGGACGATCTTGGTTTAGTAGGGTGGTGGCAGACAGAAAATATATGTCTAAATTCTGGAGAATCGTAAAAAATGTACACATATTTTACGCACACGCAGATTTTTATCAATCAGCGTGATCAACTTCACCCACTTTAATTGATTTCCTTTTTGTGTTTTGCGTTAGTGCTCTGTCAGTACATACCTACACGATTTATTATTGTTACTGGAATCGGAGCGCCAGGAGGTTAGGCTGGACAGAAGATATCTGAAATATTGCAAGCTGTAATGGAATATAAGTAGGTATATCTGTGATAGGTTGTAATTTGCAATCATTTTGCAAATTTGCCATATATTCGTGGGATGAATTGAGTGGGATTGATGAAGAAATCATGATGGTGGTGGTTTCTTGGATTTCATTAAACGAATTGTTGCTACTACGCCTATCACTTTAAAAAAAGTTTAATGGCTACTGTGGATTGAAGCATGAAAAGTTTACAGCATGGAAATTAATTTTTTTGTCTAGTGTTATATAGCTAGCATTGTTATAAAAGTCATCCAAATCTTGTTAATAAAGGTTTTACATAATTTCAAATGAATCAATTATAGAGATAGTGATTTCAGCACAAGGATTTTTTCAGATCCGTGCCCACGCGTACTTCAGGGCAAAATCAGTATTGCCAGCTATAGCTCTGACCAAGAGATAGTTGAAATTGTCACCATCCACAGTGCTTCCGTCCAGTCTAACTCGATGCTGAATTTTTTTTACCGTTTTCATGTAATGATGGCGTAAATACAAAAGCGCACATGTTTACAATAAACTTAAAATCTAGTGATAGTGATAGTAGAAAGACCACACATTTAGTTTACACTGGCAATTTATGCTAAATGAGCTGGCTACGCAGTTTTAGTGTAATTACAGGATGTGAAAATGTGTAAATATGGCTGTGTTGATGATTTTTTAAATTTCGTTTTGTCGTTCGCCGGCATGATGGCATAGTCAACTTCAGCGAAAATCCATAAGCGTGCATGTCGTGGTCGTGACAGGTTAAAGTAGTGCCATGTTAGACCGTGAAAAATGCTGTTATATTAAAAAGAAAAGCTAAAAACACTCTTAGGGGTAGCGACAGGAACGGAATGTCAATTACAATCGAAACTTCATTGCATTTTGCAACACAACACAAGTAGGTAGTAAACGAACACTCATAGAACAAGGGAGCCTTTTATAATGTGAAAAACTGCAATTTTCACTGCGTAATAATGATTAAGCAAATTTACAATCTGACATCAGACGCATGTCCAAATAAATGACAGATAGCAGGAGTTCGAACCAACTACTGAGCTACTAAAGGGCTGAACCTGAAAGAAAAAAATGTTTTTGCGCTCAATGATACTTAATGTGCGTTAATATTTTTTATAGGAGTGGTTTCTGGTTTCCCCTTCTGCTGAGGGGAAATGCTACAATATATTGTAGTTTTAAACTTTTGAAAAATCATACAGCACATATTTAGGAAAAAGATGGAAATTCTTGACGTGGTAAATCTTGCTTGCCTATAAATCATCGAAAGCCGCAGTGTGTTGATAGCAAAGTTCAAATCGGGCCAGGTATTGGTGATATTAAGCAGTTTATCTATTAGATTATATTTGTATAGGGGCATGGCTTCACAGATATTTTTATTTGCTGACCACTTTACATCTTAACCGAAAAAGGTTTATTTACTCATTGGGTCACGTAGAAGTGAGGCTGACCTTATGGCATGTTTTGAATCAAGTTAGCTGTTCAGACCCGGTTGCTGGCTTTGATTGTATTATGGGAAGTCGTGATAACAAGCAGAGATAAATCGTGACATAATTGCAGCAGTGCTCCGTTTTGTACGGGATTTGCTGAAAGGAAGTCAAAATTTGAAAATTTGTTGGTTTATTCTCTTTTCCGCTCGTGCCTTGGTGGTTGCAGAGGATGTGAGTTGATCTTGTGATAGCGATGATTTGATTATTTAAAATATTTTTCAAGTGACAGACGAAATAGATGCGACGGCGGTGATGATGGTGAGATCTTGTAATGAAAGTCGAAATAGGTACGTTAGTTTATGACTTTATGTTGCAATTAGCAATAGGCAATGCAATATTTTCTAATTTTTCCTCTCATTAGTTTAATGCTCTCCGTTTGAGAATGACAATCCACATGTAAGTTGCTGTAGAAGGAAAAGGAGAATTCAGCAATGGCTTTAAATGGTAAACGGCATGTGTCTTTTCTGGTCAGAGGGCACGGCACAGTCCAATTCAAATTTAAAAGTACACTTGTACAATCGTACAATAATAAGAGGAAGACTAAAATGAAGGATTGGTTACGATATTAAGTCAGCAAACTTGAAACTTGATACTCCCTTAACTGTTATAAGTGGAATGAGTCACAAAATGCTAATAATTCCTTGGAAGAAGTGAACTCACTGAAAAACAGCCAAGGTTTGTCTTACATCATCATATACTGCTCGAAGCGCTTGGGCTTTGCTCTGAATTAATAATGGGAGTAGCAATAAGTAGGTACGTATGAGCTGTGTGAGTTCAAGTAAACTTTAATAGGCATTACAATTTTAAAGCTAAATGACCTAAGAAAAGGAAGTATACAGCATCACGTCTCAAATTGCGCCTCTTTTATGTTAAATAGGCGAAACAGGGGAAATGAATGTATCGATTTGCACTCATCGCGAATGCGCTACGAGATAATGAAAATAGTTATTGACTGCCATCGTCGAAAATTTGTAAAGTGTGAAAAGAGTCATATTTCTGACTTTTTCATCATCATACATCAATATTGCAGTTGGATTATCTACTATCGGCACCAATTTATTCTGAGCAGGATTGCAATGGCCAGTCGGAAAAGCCAGCATTCCTTGAATCCTCATCATTATATATTGCTCATGAAATAATCCCGAACACTTATTAATCATCAATAAGGCATATTTCGCGTACGCCTAAGTGGCATATCACTGTCGATTGTTGATGCCGGCCAATATGCTAAGCAGTTGGGCATGCGAGGGTGATGTACAATACATCCTTTCGAAAAGAATTTCTTGGTACTTTCAGCTCTTCTATGGAGCAATGATAGAGACACGAAGAACAAATAAATGCGCGAGTACTTTTTATGGAGATGGAGACTGTAATAATGAATGGGGAATGATGAAAAGTGGCATGAGCGTTTTTGAACGGTACCGTGGCCTATGTCCATCGTCGCGTTTGCCTTATATCGCTTTCGTCTTCTTGAAGTATTTTTTTCACATGAAGGCATCAAGCTATCAAGCGAGCACATGCGTAGGAGGAAGGAAAAGGGTTAAAAAAATCGAGTGGCATGTTTATTTATGCGTGCGTAGGAGGTGTATACGGCTGCATACAAATGCATTTTTGTTAGGTAACAGTGGGAAAAAATATATGAGAATCGAATAACTCTTTTTTTTCGAATGCTGTGCATTGATGAACACATAATCGATTTCCATTTCATAGATTGTTTATTTATGCGAAGAACGAAAGTGCATTTAGTGTGCTTTTGTGCGCGTATGGCTTTGATCAGTTGTGTTGGTAAAATGAAAGCTGGCTCTTGAATGAGTGGATAGATGAAACGATAAGAAAATATAATGGGTACACCATTTTGGCTCTTCTATAGAGCATTATTAATGCGCACTTTAGAGAACAGGTCTGCTTCGCTGATAGAAATCAGTGAAGTTTTTGCTGCTACTTTCGTACGTGCAACTTGAGTAATTAAGGTAGATGAGGATTCCATACTCCAAAAAAAAAGCTGGAGGGACCGTTATGTTGTACCGGCTCACAATAATAATTCTCTTGCATCGTGTACGGTAAAATATGCAGTTTGGGCTAACTAGCCTTGCGTGCCTGAGAACTTCCAGTAGTGGAGGGAGGAGGAAGTACATAATGATGAGAGACATGTATAAATGAAATGTAAACAAATGGGCTGATGTTAGCATAGCTGGAAGCGGTATTAGCTCATCAAGTCATGCGATAGACCTGGGTCGTTTAGATAACTTACTGTTAGTTTATGCCTTTGCTGCAGAATTTTAATTTGGGGAGAACACTGAATGACTGAAATGACTGTGTGCTCTGTGTGCTCCATTTTCTGTAGCTGAGTAAGTGAGGACTGCATAGTTAGAAGTAGCAGCGTTCTGCACTTTGCTTGCGTGTGACTGGTTTTATTACACACAAAAAAAGATAAAATAGGGAATGGGCGAACAGATGCGATTTTACGGAAGTGTTTTATTGTGTTTATAGTCGCATGCTAAAGGACTAGAAAAGAGATGCAGAGTAAGGTAATACACGCTGCTGAATGAGGTTTCCTGATTGTTGTAGCTGAGTCATCTTTATTTTCTAGTCAGAGTCAGCGAGACAGCTCAGTCAAGAAATTTATTTTAGCGTAGCAAGTAGTAAGGTAGTCTTTGTAATGCAACAAAGTAAAGTAGCTAGTGTTTAGTATGAAAATACGGTTCCCAAATTCAGACAACGTAAAAAAGTTCTTTTTTCTTGAAGTTCATTGTAAAGTTGACGTTTGCATTTTTGTGAGGTGTATATGAGGTAGATTTTAAAGAATTTCTTCCCTTTGCACCTCCACCCTACCAAAATAAAAATGGTAGGGAATGCTCGGCTGTTTGGGCTTCAGGCCAACAAAATGCACAAGTATTTCATGTAGCGGACTGCCTTTCTAGAGGAAATATCTATAAAAAACGCTCATATCAGATATTGTTAGAGCTATGTATTGGTAATTAACTATTGTCTAGTATTACAATGACATAAAAGTTTTTTTTTGTGTAAAAGTAAAATTTTTAGTATGATTTTTAGTTTAATCAAATTTGAAAAATGAAATGAGATTGCATTTAATAAAAGTTTCCTTACGCGATATTTTGCAGGCAGGGCTATTATGATGAATGAAAATCTAATTTTTAACATCTATCTCATTAACAGTTTGAGGTAATTAGTCTGCAATCATTTTCGTGAAGGATACGCCTACAAAAAACACCTTCCCTACTAATAAAAAAAGTGAGCATGAAATTATATAGAGAGGGAGGGATGGAAAGGAGAGGAAAGTCTAGTAGATAGAAAGGGGATACTATTCCACTGAGCGAAACTGACATGTGATTGTAAAAAAAATTGCTTACTCCTCCGTCGACTTCCATTCCGAGGTACACAGAAAAGTGTTCGTCTTGCAACTATGAAGTGTACATAGAGCAGACTTTCCTAATTAAGTTTGGTCTAAGCAAAAATCTAATATTCATTGATCATTATACAATGATTATTTTTGTAATATAAATTGTATGTATGAGCGTAATTGTGCTGTGTAATTTATCGTATTTATGTTGATAAAAAGGATATGTACCTAATATATAATTTTTTTGCTGCTGCTGCGAGCACTGAGCACGCTGTTTGTGTGTGTGGCTGCAAGCTGCAGAGACAGAGGCATTCTCAATGAATTATTTTTTTGCCGAAATTTATTAATGTTTCATTTAACTGCAATAATTTTGTGTACTACATTATGGCAAACGCCACTAGCACACAGGTTAACTGCGAAACAGTAACAGTAGCAAAATGAAAAAAAAGAAGCAGCAACAGCGTGTATTGTTCAGTTAATGCATATTGAAATGGCTGCTTGAACAATAACATTCAGCCTCATTCGCAGTGGAAAAATGCAACATCATATATATGATGTCAACATCATATTATAATATGCTCATTGTGAGCCGGCACAACTATCATTATAAGTGTATACATGGTGTGCTCAAGGTAGGTTACTTCCCCTGAAAACCTCTCTTTTCATGTGTGTATGTGTGGCATATGGTGATATGTGAGTGTGCACAGCGGTATGAAAAAATAGTACCTATTCTTGTTCTTCAGCAGAATAAACTTTTATGAAGCACATTACTGACGATGATGAGTGCGTAGGATGAGTGACTTTTCAATCATAAAAGTGTACATTTAAACTGTTTAGACTATAATCGTTTTTGCATATGTAGATTCCCATTAAGACAGGAAGGTAACCAGATTAGTAGTAGATGGGAAACGTTCGTTAGAAAAAATGAAAAATCTTGAAATGGTTCCCATCTTTTGGCTCTGTGCTTCTCCGTGTACATACGACTAAGGTTAAAAACGTATGAAACACTGGAGAAAAAAAAATTGCTGGGCTTTGCAGAATATAAAAAACGAAGATATTTTTGGCTCAGCTTTGGTATGGGTGATGACGAGGATGCGACTGGATATGGTGTTCTTCGTGAAAACCAGTGATTTTGATTAGAGAATATTACAAGTTTTTTTTGTATGCAGTGGTGTATTTGTATCCTGTGGAAATGGTGTGCAAGTCTGGTTTGAAAACTGAGGATATTGGTGGTAGTGGTAACGAGAGTGAGAAAGGAGGTAATCAGAAGGAAAAAGTGGCTGAGGATGTTGGGATTTTGCAGCAAGAAGTAGATATGTTTTAATGTGCAAACAGGTCAGAAAAAGAAGATACAGAGGGGACATTATTTATATATATTTTTATATGGTTAGGTAATCAGATTGTTATTGTTGTACTATTTTAAAAATGGAGACAGATACTTATGGCGTTGCGTTGTGGTTGCTTTCATAGTCAATATATTATTGGTTCTTTAAAAAAATTGTGTACGAAACAATGTGGTTGTGATGTGAGTGAATGTATGAAGAATGCATCTGGACAAGACCTGAAAGATTGATGTTGATAATTTGAGTCATATTAGGACTGCAGAGCGTAGGCTTGATCCGCCCAACACACATGATGAGAGGGAGACAAGAAAAAGAAATGAACGTGTGACCCAGAAGGTCGGTTTGGTTTCGTTTGAGGTTTCCCTTCTTTCTTATAAGATGATGGTAATATTGCAATATTTGTAATAATAAGATTGAAAATGTGTTCATTTATATCGTTGGTTCACGGATGAAGTGTGCTGATGAACATGATGATGACGAAAAAGAGGGAGAGAGCCTATCTGCAGTAATAAGAAGAGCATCGTAAGAAAAAAAACAACAATAAGAACAGTATGGACGGAGATATGCAGTGATTTGAGTGACTGGTACTCAATAGGCACCACCGAAAAAGGCATGGACTTAAAAAAAAGTGGCGAAAAATGTGTTGGCGGTGGTAGAAGTGGTGGTGTTGTAACGAGTCTACCTGCCCTAAATGTCCCTCTTGCAACTCATTTGTGATTTGGAAGTGTATGTGGAGAGAGAAGAAGAGTTATTTTTCAAAAAGTGGGATTTTCTTAAGAAAATCCTATCTTTTTACAAAAGAAATCACGAAAGACACCAGAAATTAGAGCTATCGCTAGCGTAAAAGTTTTTTTATAATTTAATTTAAATTGTCATTCAAACTGCGTCGTCATCAGTATCAGTTACTTTGTGACATTTTTTTTGCTTTTCGTAGTGGTTATTTTGATATAAAATATTTTTAAGTGGTGCTTAATACTAATTCTGTTTTTAAAATAATCATAATCCCATCAAGTTTCTAATACAGACGTTACTAATCAAGTTTTTTAAAAATCCAAAAAACGGAAAGTTCAGCAGAATTTTTTTAAAAGGTTGAATATTTGACTTTCCGCAAAGGCATACTGCTGTAAAAAAATTGTGCGGTGAGACTTACATGAACAGTAATCTGACGGTCATGACAAGAGACTCTGGCCATGCACTAAGGCAAGGTACCTTTTGAGCCCTCTAGCTGAAAAGTTGAATTGCCTATCGCGCAGTCAGCACATTTTCTGCATACAAAAAGGATACTGTTTTTGGCTAGGCTAGCTTTTCATTTTAGCGGAATCTATAAAGAATAATCTGATTTGATTTTCCACTTTATTATCTTTTGGGTGCATTTAGAGTTGAGTTAGCACTGTCGCACGCATCCATTATAAATCTTTGTAAATGTGCAACAATGTATCCAGTTTAATGCTGTTACCAGTTAATTTATATTTGCTCAGGAAAGGTTATCCCAAAGTTCAAACGATTTAACAGTAAGGAACGCGTTTATTATTATTTCGGGTCTTGGATGTAATTACAAAGTACACGGATAGTGTCCGTAATAAATTATCCTTTTTCGTATGGCTACGGCTGCACCGGGTATATTTGATATTTATCATGTCCCAACCCCAACCTTCCATTTTAGTACAAAATTCATTCTCTTTTCAACTTCCCGGCCATCGCAGGCCTCAAATCTTAATCGCGAGAGCTGTAACGTGTTAGGCACTAGAAAATTTTCGTATGTAGTATTATGATTCTGTTGATGTTGCGGTTAATTTATGCATACTTCACTTATTTTCTTTTGTGTTAAATATATTCATGCATAACATAACAGTCAACCCCGTTCATTGTCACACCAAACTTTTTACAGCAGTATCCTTCTAAAGATTTTTATCTAATTTCTCAAGAATTTGTTACCTTCCTGTCTTCCCTTGCAGTACTTTTTTTATTCATTGAAAAAAGTTGTGGAGTCGATGTTGGTGAAAAGAAAAAGGAACTAAAAAAATTCTATGGATCTCCTTACAACGTAACTGTCTTTTTTATGCTGAGTTTTCTTTTAAAATCCTTTTTTCATAGACATCTTCTTCTTCTGTTCAGCTGTGTTTGTGAATGCGTTTAGTATTGTTTATGCGTAGTGGCATAAGTTAGTGAGCTGCGAGTGAGAACGGAAGAGTGAAGTGGATTTTTTTGGCTCAGCCACGGGAATACTAGTACGGGATCCCATCTACCCGAAAGTAAAAATATTTTGTTTTTGTACTGATGAACTTGAACTTGGCTGTGTATGTTCCATGTGTGAGTTCACAGTGTTTACAAAAATAGTCGTGGTAAATAAGAGTAATCAGACTTAGTTTATTGGCATCACACCAAAAGTAAAACACGCAAAAATTGCTTCCAGTGATATTCCCAATCGCAGTAAAATTCGACATCAGCCATAAATCCGGAAAGGAGAGAATCCCATTTGAACTCCGCTTATATGCATTTGGCCCGCACTCCGAGGAGACGGGAAGGAGACTAGCAAACTGCCATTTTCTGAATGTGAACGGAAAAAAATGTCAGGGCAGACTTACTATAAAGAGCGTCTTGGCTTTGATCCCCGTGATGAATTTAACTCTCATCACGACGGGGAAAAGTACGGATATGAGGAAAGCTTATCCAAGTTTAAAGGTTGGTCTTGGGATTTATGGACATTTTTTATCAACATTGTAGGTATGGATTCATTTGGTCACCCAGTCACAAAATTCAGAGTGGTTTTTGTCGCCTGCGATTTATTTTTTACTCTGCATGGACTGAGTTTCTCTTGTTGCTGCTGTTGTTGTAAATTAACTTTTTATCTGGCAGTGTGAACGAAAATTAACCCCTGGTGGTGTAACTTTGTTTTTTAAACTTTTTTTAAAGTAGAAAACTTTGATAACAGTAATTATAGCTGAAAGGTATGCTGCGCGAAAATTTGTTTACTTTCGTGGATGTAATTTAATACCAAGAATTTTTTTGGTTTGCAACTTGCAAATGAAATGAAAAATGAAGATGTACGAGAAGAAACAAGCATGACCCATATCATTAAATTTTTACGCGTGGTTGCGAGCAAAAATTTGCACCAAGCTGATAGCAATGCACGGCTAGAAAAGGGTAGATGAGGTATGACAGGAAACAGTGAAACAAGTGCATTTTTGGGTCACTTTTTCTTTTTTCGCTTGCTTTGTAGAGTAGCTACTGTGAGAATCGTTACTTTAAAAGAGATGCTGAGAAAAGGTATGCGCACATGGTTGCAGAGCAATCGGGAATGCGTGTAATAATGCAAGTAAAATTGCTTGTCTTGTACACAGGTAGAGTACAGTACAGAATATTTAGGGGTAATAGACTAAAATGAGCTAGGAATTTATGCTGCGGTTTTGAGAAGATTCTGTGCTAATTTTTGAATTTATACGCGAAATGATTCTGAGTTATTTTAATGATCACGCTAACTGCATTCTGTCATGTGCCTATTTTAAGTGGGGAGTAGCCATATTCAACTCTTTCGGGTTTTGTGAGAATTTAGGAGTGGAGAAGGTACATAAAGGATTTATGATGTAGTATTAATGCTAATGACATGAAAAAAGGGGAAGAATGCGAAATGCATACATTTGTAGAATAAGTAAATTTTGAATTTTTAGCTGGAGTTAATGCAATAATTTGTAATCAGAAGAGCTGTATCAGGAGAAAGCATAGGAACCTAAAGACGTAGATCATATTTTAGGAGGAATTTAAAAATCGATAGCTTTTTCATTTCTCTAGTCTGTGTAGCCAAGATAAATGAAAAATTTCACTGCTGGAAATTTTAGGCTGAACTTGAGCTGTTGCCAGAATATTTCTGGCCATAACTTTGCTGTGTACCGAGACACGGGGATAACGAAGAAAATATGCCATGAAGGCATTGAAGCTGCTACAGCTTTAATTTTACAGTTGTGTAAACTTTTTCATTTTTGTATGGGAGTTGGAAGTGACAGAGCTGTGATGGAATTTTAATCTTCTGCCAGGGCCGTTTTTATCACACTTTACCATTATTCCCCATGACTATGACAAGCGGATTACGTGATGGACAGGTGCAAAATTAATTGGAAACTGGCTGACTACGAAATAAACCAGGCAGAAACCAAATTAAAAGTAGATTTGGATAGATTTGTAATGGATGTGATTGTCATGAAGCGGATAATCGGGAAAAGCTATTGTGAAAGAGGTAGGAGCATTGTTTAGGTTTACCGATGGAAAAGTACCGTTTTCGCCCAAATACAACGTACAACACCCTTGTCGTACTCCAGTTTAGCTAACTGTACGCTTTTGCTACATGATGCAACAAAAAATTGTTTGACAGTTTTATTAGTTAAAGTCAAAAGTCACCGTACTTGAGACGAACTGTAATGAGTCCAGCGTGGGCTTTTTATGAGAAATTTTCGCTTTTTTCAAAAGAGTGGAGAGCCACAGTAGTGGCAGGCATACTACGCATTTAGCTGTTGCAGTTATAATTGAGATGCAGGTCCTTACACTCGTTAAATAGATTTAGTGATGCTAACTTGCTAGTTTTGTTTGTAAATGTCGACTTTTCTAGTATATGTAGCTTTGTCATCTCTCCACAGGGCGCCCTGTGTTCGTCCTACACCTGAAAGGAATACAATATTATTGTTTTTTTTAACGAAAAAGCAAAATACTGCTTAAGCTTAGGTAGTACTACAAAAGAGGCTCATACAGAATAATCGCCTTGTCATAGGTTCCGCATTCTAACATTGTTAAGCAGAAAATTAAAGAACCTTTTAAAATTAAAATGAGTATACCTACTTTTAAATACTTTACTATTGTGTGCAATCCTCCCGGGAAGATAAATCAGTGTGAAATCAGATAGTAATATTCAAGAAACATGTTTTGCAGACTTACCTTTCCAATCTAGTTTCTTGTTTTTTTCTTCATTTTTTGCAACATAGAAAAAAATGTGGCGAGGAGACCCAACATTTCATAAAAAGGGCTGGGCTGTACTGAGGCAGATAGGCAATTAACAAAATAGGTTTCGAGTGCCCATTCAATTCTGCTTGTAGTTAAATGCTTTCCAGAATAGCTTTCGTTTATCGGCAGTGATTAATTAGGAGAGTGTTTACCTCAACGCTATTGTTTTAGCTCATGTTACATTGTACATTGTTGTAAAACAGACGAGCAAACAAGAGGCAATGAATGCATAATGTACTTATGAATTTCTGTAAAACATTGATCGCCGAAGGCCGCTGTCTACTGTATGGTTTTATAGAATGGTAAAGTGATAAAGAGGGATTTCGGGTACAAAGATAGAATGGGTAGTGTAAGTAACAATGGAAAAATTTGCAGACTAATGGCATTAAACATTTCACTTGAGCATTGGCGATTATTTTTGGGAACGGAATCACGTTGTGAAAAGCGGAATCTGATGCAGTCTTTTGTGATTGCTTCTGCAAGCTTAGCGGGAGGCAACACGGCAACAGATTAAGATAATGTGTGATGCTGTTAATGAGATGATCTAGTTCGATAAAAATGCGATCATTCAGTGCCTGACATGGCAGAATTCATTAGTCTTGTTGGGAAACCAAAAGGTTAAGGTATATTTTTTATCTTTGAACAAAATGAAATTAAAATGGGAATTAAGAAGCGTTTATTTCGAGAGTACTCTCAAGAATCTTATAGGAAATTGGCTGCAGTTACTTTTGTAGGCTGACCAGCAAGGGGTAAAAGATTGTTAAAGTTTGATTGAGTACAAACAATAAGTGATTTTCACGGGTGAAAACGGTTGTCAGATTATGAGCGTATTGCAGCGAGGTGGCCAGGCCATTTATACGCAAGCGGTTCTTCATTAGTTTTAGTCCGTCAGTGTGTTTAATGAGATGCACTTAACGTTGTAATTAAAGACAAGTACAATAATCCCAGGCTAGCCTGAAAATGCTGCAGACGGTTACTATTAATAATTTTTTTTCATTTCTGTTTACCTGTCTTCGCAGTCAGATGCTTGATTGCGAATTATTTGAAAGATTACTTCTAAAATATGTATATTTATTTCTCTGACTGGTTGTAACTTGCAAACTCTGGTTTGCGGGCTTGTAATTTTTGTCTTTTTTACAAATGCTACAAGAACTCGTTTTTGACAGACAGCCTTCCCTGCACGCTCATCGCGAATAAATCAAATCGTCCGTAAAAAACACTTTTTCGCAGAATGACGGAGAAACATGCAAAAACATGGGAGAGGTGGAGAGAAATGAGCTAGACTTTGAATTAATTTATTTATTTGCCAGTTGCCCCATTGCATTGTGAGTATTGTGACGCACACAATTGGTAATTGTAATGCAATCTTGGAACGCTATTCTATTGCTAATAGCTTCGGCCATGTTCAGTATTTTTCGAAGATGATGACTGCATAGTTCCATGACTGTCTAAAAGTTGTAATTTGTATTAGTGGTCGTTATCGCCCCAGGAATGCATTGTAAATTTAGGGTACATTCCTGCTCATATCGTAAATTCAATCGTTTTTCTAAATTGCTTTGGGTTTGGTATTATTATTTGTGCTTTGTGGCAACTGCCATGAGATAAAAATTTGTCTGATGGTCAGCATGTCAAACGTCAATGAAAAGAGGTAAGTACAAAAAGAGTCAAATGGCTAATCGTAAATCCTGGAAGTTGAAAAATGGACTATTTGTAATGATTTTTGAAGTAATAGTCAAAATATGTTATGGGAGGCGTCAGCCATTAAGGAGAGCATACTCATAAGTCTCATTCTCTCCAATCAAAACAAAACGAACAGAAATTAAAATTGTCTGAGTAGTCTTATAAAAAACGTTCGTATTACGTAATTGTACTTTATCACTTCTATTAGGAAAAACTCAAAAAAGTGCTACACAGCATTAGCATCAATGGAAAGTCCCATTTTGGAGTTGGGAAGTAAAAAGTATCAATATTGGTTCATGTACATTTTTAACTGGGTGTGCCAAACAATAACCGTACCGTATGCTGTTGATTTTGTACTAAATGACTTTGTGTGTGTTACAGAAACATTGATAATTATGTAATAACACAAACTGGAATAATTAAAGCATTTTTATCCTATTCTTTACAGATGAGAGAGATGCCATTCAGAAGAAAACGTTCACTAAGTGGGTGAATAAGCACTTGACTAAGGTAATTCCGCATGAATATAACTGATTAGTGATTTTACACAGTGGTAACGTCAATTTAATATTTTTAAATGCTAAAATAGTGTCCGTCATATTGTTTGAGTACGTTTATATCCCTGTCCCCTGTACAAATGCGATTACAACTATGAAAACTTGAAGAAGTGAAGACCATACTAATTTTGATTCTGTATGCATCATCACACATGCCAAAACCGTCGTGTCATCCAAGAAAAAAAGAACCTTAGCTTTTCGCTCCTGTTACATTTTCATGCCTGTGCGAAGAGTGACAATACAGAGAGAGAAGAAATTTGTTACAATGGAGTTAACTACAGAAGCGCCAACAACAAGCACGACATTGTCATTGTATCCTTGCTTCATAAAAAGCTACTTTCACTGAATTCCCCCATATTTGGTCAATTGAGGTCGTAGGCACAAGCATAAGACGCAGGCTTTTATGGCTGAATGTAAACAATCAGAGAAGGACACTTTTTTTGTAATTACGTTCCTGCAGACAGCCAGCAACAAACTTTGCATCAAATTCAAAACACACAAAAGGGGGCTGGGGAGGGCATTATAAAACCATTATGTAACATTTTAATGATTTCATGCGTTCCATTGATTTTAATGAGACCACCACCATGGTGGTGAAGTAGTATGGTAGTGGTAGTGGTGCTTGAAGTGAGTTTTTTTAGGTTTTTAAAATAGATGAGAAAAAAGCTCTTCATTAATAATTGGGGTTAGGAGAAGAGGGAAAAATACAGAAAATTGCATTTTTTTCTTATTGGCATTGCGTGGGCTTTTCCCCTCTGTAATTAACACTGCACTTGATGCACTCATGAAAATTATTAGGAAAATCCTATTACAATGTAATAGTAGCATGCTAAGTTGCTGGCTCGAGAAGTGGCCAATGTTTCAAACACTTCAGAAAACAGAAAAAGTACAGTGATTAATTCCTACATAATTTTTATTCAGGCTTTTGTTTCTGATTTGGTAAAAGTATGTCATTAAATCCTTATTTTTATAAAAATAAAGATAATGATGTCAATGATGATGCGCTGTTGTAAGGATCTCTACATGGCTAAGAGAACATATTTGCCTTGTATAGTTTTGTCACCTTATCATCACAGCTCACAAGCACCATCATTTTTTTGAAGATCTCTTTTTTGTCCACATATTTTCTGCTGAAGGCATTGTCTAACAAGCCAATCTTTTCAATAAATGGAAGCCAATTACGGCTAAAATACATGATATACAACCTGTTGCAGTCCATGTAAGGAACTTAGGTAGTGTGATGACACTTGATAGGATAATAGCCAGAGAACATAGGACACTCACACTACTGCTGATCAATTTACCTTATCATTATCTCCTCCGTTTTTAATTTTTACTTGTGTTGTAGACTCATGTAAAAATATTTCTTGACAATAATTTGCAGAAGTATTTTTTTATCTTAAGAACTGCTTTCTTGTTTTTGTCCTTTTCAAATAAACATGATCAGATTTATTGAGGTGTTAGGAAAAATTTACAGAGCTCCAAAAATGAGCTAGATGCTACTAGTAGTGAGATGCCTTAAATCATCGCATCATGTTTAAAGGTGGTAATGATAGTTTATGAAATATTCAGGGACGACTAAATGACAGAATGATGACTGATGCGGGCGGCCTTGGAAGGTGTATCAAGTATGCGCGAGGATACATTTTTTTGAGATGTGCACTCAAATTAGCCTGCCCGCGATTCATATTTATTTTCCCAAGGCAGCTGTTACATTTTTCCTGTCAGAGATGTCAATAGAAGGGAAAATATGCGAGGGAGATGCCAGCTGCACTCTCCTAATTGTCTTTTATTGCATAAACACTAATTATGATGATCTGATATGATGATATGTTTTGGTTGAAAACTCATCGCCCATTCCATGTTTTCCATGGAGGAAAACTGGCGAGAACGGCGGAGGGCGACTGATACGCATACGCTTCGTTTGATTTACTGCGGAAAAATTAGAAGCTTCATAATTTTAGGGTGTTTAGTATTCAGTGCATGTGGAGGGAGGAAATGCGCAGAATTGTGAAGTCATTTCATGAATAGTATTTTTGCTGTTTGCTCATGTCAGAATAATTGTTTTAGCGTTACCTCTAGCGAGATCAGCTTCATAAAGTACGTGAGCTAAAAAGTTTTTAAAAATTTCATATAGATAATTGATATTTTAAACGCAGCTGTGGAGGATCGTGTTTATTTTTTTGTCATTTCCCAAAGCAGGTTAAATAGTCTATCCAGTTTTAATAATGGTTTCCATTATTAATTCTGAGAATTTTTCGTTTTTGCTGTTTGCTCACACGTGAATTTCATCGTGAATAGAGGACAGAGACATGTCATCTGTCTGTCCTATGGGTCATCACTGCAGATTGCAGATAGCTTTCGTTTTCTGAAATTGGTTGTTTTGCAATGGACGTCGAGAAGGAGTGAGTGTGCGTGTGACAAAGCTGAATGAATGAAATGCACGCAAGAGAACTTTCGCATTTAATGAGATCACTATTTCCCCTATTAAGTAACTTTTTCCGTGATTCAAAGTTCAAGCAGAGAGGAAGGGCACATGGCTTTCAGCTGTGCACATATGAGAAAAATTACATGAGTATTATTTTTGCAAGCATTTAAATGCAACTCGACCCAGATTCCAACATTTGAAGCATGAGATCGTGTCACTCGTACCTAAATTTAGTCGCAACTTGAAATAGGTAGGTAACTTAACTGCGGTATAATTTTTTGATGAAATCAAACTTTTATGTGGAAACTTTGCGATCAGTAATATTATTGAGTGGGAAATAAATGAAATCCAATTTGCCAGAAAAATAATTTCAGAAGAAAATCAAGAGCATATATTATCTGATTTGCACCGGATAGAATCTGATAAACACACTTAACCTTGTTTGTTCAATGAGTAATGATGCGTAATGAATATTGAGCATGCTACAGGATATTGATAGCATCAGAAAGTTCCCGACACCGGAAATTGCTTGCGATTTTCTTAGAATTTTTTTACTGAGGTCGAGTCAGTGAAATCATAGTAATTGATTGCCGGAAATGGAGTGGAGGAAACTGCAGTGTTTGCTCTCGAGTCTCTCTAGTGGGAGTGAGTGTTGATTTAGCAATGCCCGAAATGAGAAAGTGCGTTGTATTGTATTGCCTTCTCTGCTTCTGTTCGAGCTTTAGTACCTATACGTGACCTCTAGTGGCGATAGGGAAATGCGATGATTATTTATGCTAGTTTTATAGTCGAGTAGATTTGTGAAAGCGATGTGAAGGACCCAGTTGACTTTTGGAGTGCATATGGCATTTTTGTTTCTTGTCGTTATTTGCTAGCTGTTATTTTTCTAACCCCAATGCAATATCCAAATTGTAGTAGGAATGACCCATGTAGGATTTGTACTGTTTATCTAGGGTGAGCAAAAAATAATTTTTGCGCTGCCACAATGGGCAAACCTTTACAAGAGGGCAAAAGAAAAGTAAATAATTTGCCAGAAAAGGATATCATCAACATAAAACGATTTAGCTCTCTTCTCCCGAAGGGATTAATGAATAATATATTTAATACGCTGTGAAATTTCACATTACCATATTGATCAAGAACCACATAAGTAATCTGGTTGAAGTGGTAGTGGTAGGTAGTAATCAAACAGTCCATATATATGGCATGACACTCCATACGAGCTAGAAAATAAAAAAGATTTTTTAAACGTAGGCATCTTTATATTGACCATAACGTGAATTTACATGGTCCGCTAATCTCACAATGGAATAATGGTTATTGTGACAATGAATCATTCACGCGTTACTTTTCATCGCGTCGAAATG
The DNA here is from genome assembly GCA_027744115.1 of Acrocyrtus sp. NNG-2020. Lineage (NCBI taxonomy): Eukaryota > Metazoa > Arthropoda > Collembola > Entomobryomorpha > Entomobryidae > Acrocyrtus > Acrocyrtus sp. NNG-2020. The sequence goes on along the minus strand of JAHZND010002913.1, from coordinate 11,162 downwards.
GATAATTAGGAAAAAAATAAATATTTTTCGCTAATCGTTGAGTTCATTCCTATTCTTGCAATTTACGAGCATGTCTATTTAAAGGCGTGCATGGCTCATAGCTCCAAGCTGACATAAGGGATGTGTCATGGGGTTGATGTGATGATGGGATGATAAATAATGCTTCCATGAATGAATTCGTCAATGAGCGCAGCAATTCGATGAAAATTAGGAAGGTGGTTAGGTACATTTAAAAATGGAAGCTGAATGAGTTCCACGTGTTTGTCGTAGGTGTTCTCGTAAGAAGAGTGGAAGGGAAAGGCAACTGTAATGGTAAATGTCGGGTTGCTATTAATTAGAAAATGAGCCTCGTGTTTTGGAGGTCGTAAAGAAATTAGGAGTGGAGACAACAATGCTTTATTAAAGGGAGGCAGCTACAAAAAAAGGAGATTGGAAGTATTTTTATTTCGTGTGGGCTGCACACTTTAAAAATGGTGGGGAGGTAGTAGTGTAGGTATGTAAGAAAAAAATTGACTTTAGTATTTGGTGTCTGGCACGCATTGTTTTTATCACTTTTTATACCTCCCCGCAATACAACGATAGGGAAAAAAACTGTAAAAGGTATGTTAGTGTGTTTATGTTCCATGTAGGTAAATCGGCATTTTTTTTGTTTTTGGAGTTGTGGGTGGACTTCATTTCCTGTCTTGTCTGTCCGTAAATTACAGTAGTGCAATCATGCAGTTAACTGCCGCTTCATGTACGTCAAGCTGACCACGCCGCATGTAATATAGTGCCACACCGAGAGCACAGTCACACACACTTTTTCAGAAAAAAGGGAGATTAACTATTTTTTTGAGACAATGACAACTTGCATTGGGATGGCTCCATGGGATGAATTGAATTGAGAGTAATCAAAAAATGAGAATGAAAATGAATGGCTAAAGTGAACTCCCTACGGTGTTATTATGATAATCATTGCAGAGTGCATTGTGTGATATATGATGACAAAACGGTCATTAGATTTGTAACTTTCAGCTAAATTAAGGCTGCTGGCGAGCACAAAAGGAGATCCCTTTTTAGAGCGGCATCGACATGCGCAGGGAAACTGTATTTTCAGGTTTAAATGATTTTCTAGGCCAGTTATTTTGACAAAATGAGAGGCTGCTCTGAAATTACAAAGACATTACTAGATTTAAAACAGACATTGAGATAAATGGAAACAGTGCTTCCTTTTTCGTTCTAGGAGACAATGGAACTCAGGCGAGTGCTGTAATTTACCTTATATAATCTTTGCATAGGTATTTTAAGTGCATCCAATCTGTGAAGCCGTACTTTTTTGGAATTGTGGCTTCAAAAAGAAAAAAATTGTTGACATTTGCTCAGCTATGAATTAAGCGAGAAGGACATTTGTCAAGCATAAAAAATGAGGTTATAATTAAATTGCAATTCCCTCTCGTCACTCTTCACAAATCCAGAGTTGAGATGATAAGAGTAGTGAAAAAATCACTGCATGCTCCGAAAACGAGGGACACGGTATGTCCTCACTCATCAGCTTTTTATAAAGATGAATGGAAACTGCAAATAAGATATTTTGCCTTGGCTGAGTTTTTTTAAAACGTGGAATAGGCATAAGACATATAGAGCTAAAAGTTGACATAACAAAAAAAATTTGCTAATGACTGCAATAGCGATAGATGTTGGAGGTGGAAGAGCAGAAGATGCGATTATTAAAATATGTGTGGGCGATGGATGAAGATCACCTATCCAAATATGGCCTTTGGGTGTGTGAAGATAGAGCGGTGGCTATGGTGGAAGTAGGTCTGCCGATAGGGGTAGTGATGAATATTTTTTGCATTCAAAGGGGACACTCTTCCCACCTAATTTCACTTTCTAACACTGGCAAAAATATATAAATTCTGCATTTTATATATTAAAAAGGATGAGGGAGGATATTATACAGGTGAAGATGAGTGGACCTGTTCGAGTGAACTATAACAATGTCAACTGCTCTCCTTGAAAAAAATTATTTTTTGCATTTTTTACCCAGTTCGCTTTAATTTAAATTTATTAGTGTGTATCTTGTAAATGCAAAAATCTTGAAAAATCAAGGTTCTTGAATTAATAAATATGTCATCGTATTTTTTCACTTTCATGCCACTTACACCAGGATTGGAAACGAACACAGGTAAACCATAAAAAAAGAGTTGTTTGGAGAGTCTGGAATACTAAAATTTATGTTTTTCTGGTGAAACTAAACTCACTTTAGGAGGAATCTTTTTTGAAATTCCAGTGCATTTAGTGAATTTTTTAAATGTAAAAAAAGATATCTGGGCGGTGTGTTTTTTGCTGTATACGATTTTTACACTAATCTATTTCTACAGACATACACGTGCCTTCATGTATGCTCGGGGTCGTGTTCTTGTGACACTTTGTCCGTAAGTGTTGTTGCATAATAATATTTTTTTCAAAAGAGCGTTTGCGCACTGTCTTTTTAAGAAACAGGTGCCAAAATCCTTTTTGTTTTTACCATTTTGGTTGCCCCTGCACGCGTGCTATATGACACTGCTGGTAATTAAATAGCACTTGGCTAAACGTTTTTTTAAGTAATCGCAAAACTTTTTAGACTTTTTAGGTATTTTTAGCGCTAGACTTTTTTGTAGCGTCTTATTTCATATAGGCACTAATTGACAGTGCTTTGTGGTGACTAAATTGATGACTCCATTTTGCTTCGCGTATAATTTCTTCAAGTCACGTCTTGGTTGTACTCTTAATTATTTTTCCAGTTGTGGCTTGTTCGTTGTAGAAGTTGATGAATGTCTCGTGTCACTTTTATCAGAGACATTTGTATGCAAACAGACGCCATTTAGATTGGTTTAGTTCACGTTTATTTTAATGTGATTATGCAATTTGGCAATAGTGCATAGTCCAATTTTTTTTCGCACGTACTCGCTTTTTTAATATATTCTGTGAATTGGATTATGTAATTTCTGCAAGGCACACAGTCTAAGATTTTTTGCACGTTTTTTCAGTGTGGAAAACGAGTGGGCGACTTGTTTGAAGACCTTCGAGATGGCCACAATCTGGTGTCTTTGTTGGAAGTTCTATCCGGCGAGCACCTGGTAAGTAGTCTTTTCTCCTTCCTATCATAAAAAAAGCTTTTTTATGCAAACCTCCTTCAGAGAGCCATATTTGGAAAGAGTTGGGTAATATAATGTAAATGAGAAACGAAACTTAATACGACTGCAATTACACTCATGATGAGGAGTACACGAGCTGAGCTTGTTCTTGAACGAAAGGTGGGATCCGTTTTCCCTTGTTATTGGTTTTTGGGATGATGAGTTCGAGACTGTTTTTCTTAGTACTCAAGGCTAATCAGATTTCGTGTTGTTTGTGGGACTCTGTAAGCGGAGAGGCAAAGATAAAGATGCCACCTACGAAGAATTTAATGAAATTTGCTCAGCTCTGCACAAATATTTGGTTTAACCGAGTACTCCAGTTATAAAAATCAATTTGGACAATGCCTTTTTCGTTTCAGGCTATGCCATATGGAACGCTGTGCGTTTTGTTGAGGAAAATGGGTGGTTTTAATGAGCTATTTCTTTCATTTATTTCTAATAGCCCAGAGAAAGGGGTCGGATGAGATTTCATATGCTCCAAAATGTTCAAACAGCCTTAGATTTCTTGAGATATCGGAAAGTAAGTGAATTCCATTATTTTTTTAATGTACGAGGTTTGGTGGGATGATATGGAAGTTTATTTATTTTTGACACACCTGCACAATTTTTAAATTACTTTGTCGCCCTACTCCTAGGTCAAACTAGTAAATATCCGGGCTGAAGATATTGTAGATGGCAATCCGAAACTCATTCTTGGACTGATATGGACCATCATTCTCCACTTCCAGGTACAGTACAATAATTGGATTCTTTATGCCCGCTCTATTCTTTTGCTTCTCCTGCTATACAAATTTATTTTTTCAAGATTTCATATGAAAAAAGCAAGCCATTTGTTATACATGAATGCACTTGACCACATGGGAAATTTCCCCTTTTTACCTTGCAAATTCATCTTCTTTGCATTCATGCTCGTTTCATGTCATTCTATTTTGTTCTTATTTTGCTGCACTACTATCTACTATTCATTTTATTCTTCTCCAGCTGAATAGGAGAAGTAGAAAAAAGGTAAGCTTCATGTTTAATTTCAGTTTTTAAAAAAATAAACAAAAAACGGCATTAAAAAAGTTTGCTTGTGAACCCATCTTGCTTCGCAGCAAAGTTAATTAACATACTTAACTTTATTTCTAAAAATACAGAATAGTATAAGCGGTATAAATTATACATGTCAATCGATCCCATTAATTGTAAGTGATTCGTTAAAATGGCAATAACGGAGGATATATTGGCTGGCAGTGCCGCTTAAGTACTGTAGCCGATTGGTACTGACACTACCGAGGCGACCTAAAAGTGCACAGTTTTCCATCTTGCTTCGCAGCAAAGTTAATTAACATACTTAACTTTATTCCTAAAAATACAGAATAGTATAAGCGGTATAAATTATACATGTCAATCGATCCCATTAACTGTAAGTGATGGCACTGTACTGTACAGTAACTGTAACTACTGTAACTGTAAGTAACTGTAAGAGTTAAAATGGCAATAACGGAGGATATATTGGCTGGCAGTGCCGCTTAAGTACTGTAGCCGATTGGTACTGACACTACCGAGGCGACCTAAAAGTGCACAGTTTCGGGGGAAAGGGGTTGAGTGGAGGAATAATTGTAAGTGATTCGTTAAAATGGCAATAACGGAGGATATATTGGCTGGCAGTGCCGCTTAAGTACTGTAGCCGATTGGTACTGACACTACCGAGGCGACCTAAAAGTGCACAGTTTCGGGGGAAAAGGGTTGAGTGGAGGAATAATGCTTTCACGGATGATATTAAATGAAGCTCATTAAATAGAGTAGAGCAGCATTAGTATGTTTTTCCTTTGTTTGTTTCGCGTGAATGGATAGTAGCTTTATATGGCTTATGTTTAGCCTATTCCAGCCTCTATAGAATATTTATATTAATGTTTTTATACATACGTAATGGCACCGGCATCGCAAAAGTTGCCTAATAAAAAAAACCTTCCAAGTAAGTTAGCAACTGTGCTAGGAAAATTTTTTCACAGGATTAGTATTTTCCCATCTTTTATACCTTCATGTTTTGCAGAACTTTTTTCGTCCAGCTTTCACCCAACTTTTGCAGGCTGCTCTATAGGAAAAGGGAAGGAGAAAGAGAGCGGAAGCTTGGTGCTCCCCGTGTTTTTGCACTTTTGCGCTTATTCAGCAGAAGTTGTTGACCTAGATATATTCATATAGTATAGTATGTGGCTAGAGAACCACCTACGGTATCATTTCATCGTTGCTTTTCCTTTGTACGAAGCTGCAGTCCTTTCTTTGTTATACTATGAGACGGGGAAATTTGAGCAAATATATGACACTGGAGGCTTTCCTAAAGGCGCAAATATCGGAAGATTTTAGTTTGATAAAATATCTTGACTGGAATCGTTCTGTGGAGCTAGAAAGTCTTTTTTTGTAACACGAGCAGTGTAAGTGTGCCGGGCCGGCCGTTCATTTCTGGTTTTTTTTATTGCACTACGGAGAAAAATCTTTATTGCCGTGAGGAAACTCACAACAGAAGCCGGGAGTTAAATATCTATGACACTGGAGGCTTTCCTAAAGGCGCAAATATCGGAAGATTTTAGTTTGATAAAATATCTTGACTGGAATCGTTCTGTGGAGCTGGAAAGTCTTTTTTTGTAACGCGAGCAGTGTAAGTGTGCCGGCTCGGCCGTTCATTTCTGGTTTTTTTATTGCACTACGGAGAAAAATCTTTATTGCCGTGAGGAAACTCACAACAGAAGCCGGGAGTTAAATATCGAAGGTTACGCACTTTAGTGGAGCCAGTGCGGTGGTGGCGAAGGTGGTGTGGTGTAAATTTCTCTCTTGAGTGTCTTTTAATATACATGACGTTAGTTGATTTCCACTTGCTTTGTCTCTGCCTTAAGCTCAGGTGAAAAGTAATAATCCATTTTAAATGAAGGTTTATAACTGCGGCAGTACCTACTCGCTATCTAATCGTCCGTTGGCATCTTTCTTGTTTAAAAAAATTACCTAATTGACAAAGTATTTACACACTGGAAATAGTTTATCAGTGTAAACCTCCTCTCTCCGGGTGCTGTTCGGTGACTCTGGAACTTAAAATAGAACAAAAGCTGTGATAAACACTCTGCTGCGATGAGTTCTCTTCTGTCGTGATATATCTGTGCTGAACTGAAAGGCTTTACAATTTCTTAAGCTCAGGTGAAAAGTAATAATCCATTTTAAATGAAGGTTTATAACTGCGGCAGTACCTACTCGCTATCTAATCGTCCGTTGGCATCTTTCTTGTTAAAAAAAATTACCTAATTGACAAAGTATTTACACACTGGAAGTACATAGTTTATCAGTGTAAGCCTCCTCTCTCCGGGTGCTGTTCGGTGACTCTGGAACTTAAAATAGAATGAAAGCTGTGATAAACACTCTGCTGCGATGAGTTCTCTTCTGTCGTGATATATCTGTGCTGAACTGAAAGGCTTTACAATTTTCACTCGTCAAACACAATGATAAAATTAGTCCGCAAATAACAATGTTTGAAAAATGAGGCAATCACGTCCCTGTTCAAATTCAAGTGGTGCTGGGTCTGTTTCCAGCTTTATCAGATACTCTCTCTATCCAGTTCCAACTATCCAGCATTTTTTATCCAGAAAAGGCAGCATTTTGCTTAAACATATACCAACTGCGTGCGTGTACTTTGATAATAACGTTGACTCAGTTGCAGATCTATATATTCAGGAAGATTACATATAAATTACATGAGCGAATGGGGAATGATATAGCGAATAAAAAATAGTTCTGCAGCATCATCATCATCGCCGCAATAATCATAATGCTGGTGCGTACGATGATACAATTTATATATCCCTGTTGGATATGCCAGTCAACGTCAGTTTATGAGCACCACCAGCGACATTATTCTAGCGGCTGATATTCCAAAATCACATTTTTCCATTTGGCTGTGGCAGATTCTGCCTGCTGCAATTAAGTGCATTATATGTTGACTGTTGGGTGATTAATGTTGAAGGCTGAACGCTTAAACGAAGTTCGATCGCAAGGAAATGAGAATCGTGACAGTTTGGTTAGACCCAAAAAATCATTTAGACGGTTGGGAAGGTAGCAAGTTGAGATTGGTAGATTTTGACGGATGTAGTCAAGTAGCAATGTAATTAGGGAAATCGATATGAAATCACATAAAGTGCTGTACTGGCAGTTTGATCTGTACCTGAGAGTGGAAAAAGGAAGAAAAACATTCCGGTTTACATTTCGAGGATAGTCTCTTTCTAGCTGGCGAGCGTGGATGTGCGGTGGAATTTTGTGTGGAATCTGAAGTAGTGTGTGCTTGCACGTTTCTTCAAAAGTTGGAGTTTGGAAATTGGTCTGTGTTTGTGAAATATTTAAGTGGACTTGGTTGCCTCCTGAAAAAAAATTCTAAATGAGTAAGAAAATGTCGAGGAATTTGATGAATCTCTATGCGCTCTTTCTCCGTCGAAAGAGAAAAGTGTCCAAGTCGCAATCCACACAGCTCACCAATAGCGACTTGAGTCTTGCTCAGTCCACGGAAAGAGTCGATTTGGCACATTCCGCAAGCACTTCGTTAGAGCAGGATTTACACCATGCAGATGACAATTTCTCCCGGAGGGTGATTTATCATCGATTTCATGAGAGACACGCGAGTGCGGATAGAAGTAGCAGCTTAGACAACTTATCCCGAGTTCCCGGCGGTATTAGTAGGCGCCACCGGTCTGAGGACCGGAATGGTGTCAGTAATAGAGCTAGATCTGTGATAGATTTGCCAACTTCTTCTACCCAATACTCGTCCAGTGAACGACTCCATTTGCTGGAAACTTCGTTCAACGCTAGTCTCCAGAAGCCGGAGAAAAGCGAAGAGCCACACTATTATAACGAGCGTGGGCGGAGAAAGCGCGAGGGCAAGAAGTGGCCTTCGGAACCATGGCTTGGGCGAGCTCTGGTGGGAGCATTGGCGGTTGCAGCTGCGGGTTACAGCGGCACAATCAGGATTAAATGAATGGAAAGGATTCAACGATTTCGAAAAAGAGCTGAGTGGAAAACCACCTGATCCTGATAAAGATCGCGGGAGCAATAATGATGCCGATCCTGCAAAAGTACGTAATATTGTAACTTGGCCTTACACAAAGACTATAAAAAATCCCAAAATTGGCATCCCAAAATTACTTTATTATAAGCACACATGAGCCTTTAATTCCCAAATGAATACTTTGGGAGTGCTCATCCTGATAAACTTGAAACGCGCAATATACTTACCTACTTCATATCGCAGAAGATATAAGTAGGTGAATTCCATAAAAACAAAAAAATTATATATGTAATTCCAGAAATCGCATTGTTTAAGAGGATTCCAGCACACAATCGCATTCCAGCACTTTAATCTCATCCTTCACTTCATTTTTAATACTACGCTCAATTCAAAACGAAGATAACATGTTTGATTACCCGAGACAAAAAAAATGTTTTTGTATGTTTGTTATTCTAGCATCATTATGATATCACTCGTAATTAGTATTAAACTCATCAGCTCTGGATTTTTTTTAAAGTGGTGCATTATTGTGAAAATAGGTATCAAGGTTGCATGTATTTTTTGGATGAACTGATGAGAATGATGAGCTGATGGAGATGGACATATTTTTTGCTTGTACGCTTCATTATCGGTACACGGGATGACTTAGGATTTTGGCATAATAATATATCCTTATCAAATGTGTCATTCTCACAGAAATGGTGGTTTTCACCTGGACGGAGCCAACAGTTATGCTGGTAGGCTGAAGTGAAGCTCGTACACAAATTTTTTGTTTGCTTGCATCATATCTCACACGTAGTATTGGAGATGAGGTTGTTTCGCATACTTCATGCCAGTCACTGTAAAGCCTGCTGTGTATCATATGGCTTCTTGTCATTTAAAACGCTGCACGAGCATACCCAAAGTTTAATATAATTCCTGATGTTGTTGGTACGTGAAGAATATGCAAATAGGGCTTAATAATGTATGGCTGAAATGAATTCAGGTAGTAATGCACAGTGCCTAGCACGACGGTGCTCCTTCTCCGAGTTCTTCTGGCTTCTGCTCGGTTTTTTTGTTGTTATTGTTGTTGCATTAACTCGGGAAAAAATTCAGAGGCATAACTTCGAATTTAATTATATGTGTGAGTAGTTGGCAAAGTACTCGGGATAGCGCTGCTCATTTCGCTTTTGCAGTGCATAATGGTGATGGTGAGGTGAAGTAGACAGTATTTTTTTTGTTCATTATACTATGTCCCGGCACTGCTATCATGGGAGGATAACGTCAAAATGGAGAAGGAGTAGTGAAGATTTTTTTCTGTGGAATTCATTTTCTTACTGATTATACCGCAGCAGCATATAAAGTCAAAAAAGTGTTTCGTTTCGCTGATTACACGAGTTTGCGATTATTTCCAAGGGACTGAGGATGAACATGACAGGACACGCAGCAGTTCAGAAATGTGCTGGGAATGAGCGCTGCATTATATACTTTCCATGAATTAGATTGGGTTTGGATGCAAATTAATAGGATTTTTTGCTAAGTGAAATATGTGACATTTTGGTGACAACAGGGGAGCTGGGGAGGACACTCTGCTTGCTTTGAAGTACAATGATGGGCACGCAGAGAGAAAATGAGTTTGTGCTCAGCCTCGTGGAAAACGCTCAAGGAACCGTGGTTCCTTATGTGAAGAGCGCAGTGGTGGTGACAGTGACAATTGCATAAAAATTTATATTTTGAGCAAGTTCGTAAGTGGACAGGGACAGGAAATGACGAATTAGAAGTGTTCAGCGGGGAACAATGCTTTTCTAGTGATGGGGCGAAAAAAAAATTCTTTAAAATGTTTTTCATTTCGCCAGTGCAGTTTCATTCATAAAAATTAAGGATAGGATAGAAGGAAATGAAAATGAAGCAGATTTTTTTAAAAACTGGGCGTGGAGCGCTTCATCACCGTCTATTGAGTTTTATTTAAAAGTTGGAGCTAATGAGAGCGTTTTTGTTCTGGCCAGCACACCAGAAAATATTTCGCAATGTCAATTTGTGCTACTCTGCAATTTTGTATGTACATAGTTCCAAAAAATATTTTTTTTCTTTTTCTTCACTCCTCCGTTTTGTCTCCCATTTCTGAGATAGCAGCCTGACACGAGACGATTCAGTTTTATCGTGGGATTATCAAAAGCCTGATATCATTTTTGCATTATTCAGCGAGATGTAATTTCTGCAATATTGTCTGGCATTAGTACCCCATATAAATGATTGGAGTAATAATACCCTCGCAATCGTGAAAAGGCAGGATTAGTGTTATCATAAACTAACTGTAACTGCTCCGTTTATGAATGTTGTATTAACTCGATCTCTCATCATCAGTTACGTTCAGCTAACAAAGCTTTTATGATTTACGCTCGAAACTGGGAATCTCACATTAGGGAAAAGCGTTTCCTCTAAGAGAAAATGATTGTAATCTGTCAAAAATCAGAGGGAGGGAATTCTTTTGAAATGAGGCGAGCAATATTGTTCCGTACTCAAAGAAAAAGTAGTTTTCTTTACGAGTACTTTTTTTTACTGAAAAAAGTGAATTGCTACAATACGTCGTTTTTTATGCTTCATTTTTTCGCAACTTTGTTACTCTCATTGTTTTTGTAACAATAGCTATAAGCCATACATTTGCAGCAATGTATAGCTTTTAGTTGTGTTTGCGATGACTATCAACACAGATTGTACATTGTGTACAAATGTTTGAGCGCATTTGATCGACTGAATTGATTCGTTTAGGGAAAATAACCTTAAAAATTAAGTGAGCCGGCTGACAATAAGCTGGGAATTGTTATGATTTTTTTGGGCCGATGCTGATAGCTGTGTATGATGGTGGTATGGTGGTGCTTTCTCAAGTGAAGCTTTGAGAAGTGCATACTACGCTCATGCATTCAAATATCCCTATTTTCGCCTTTCTGCTCTGTCCGATGCAAAGAGAAGTGCATAGCGTAGGTATTCTCACGAAGACTTATCAAATT
>JAHZND010002912.1:0-18368 GCA_027744115.1 Acrocyrtus sp. NNG-2020 | reverse complement strand
ACCTGTATGGCCTCTATAAATATGGGAGAACTGATTAGCTTGGTGCAGGTAGTTGATGTCAAAAATTCATCCATTTTATGACTATGTGTCCCGTACATTTCTTTAGATCAACTCGCCAATGACTTTGACTTACTCAGCCTGTTCGTCTATAACAAAATGATTGTTCGTCTGCTCTATAATGTTAGTTTTAAAAAATCAACCTATAAGCACGCTGGACTTTTTATACAACACAAAAGGCCTGGACATCCAGGTCCAGACTCAAAGTTTGCGTGTCGTGATTACGTGCTGTGCAAAATTGTACATGCATGCGTCGGAAGAATTTTCCTGGGGATAATTATATCCCAAAGACAGAACAAGTTTTTTTTTGCTTAGAGAAGTGCTAGTTATCTTACCGACATTTCTTTCGAGTAAAAAATAATGCATTATGTCCATTGATGTTTTTGCTACCCTCTCCAGAAAATTATTAGTATACCTACTCTGTAGTTCGTATGTAGTAAAAAAAAGTTTTATTTTCTACTAACCGCATCCTGCAAATCAGATACCATACCAAAACCTCCTGACAAGGTGCCATCCTAACAGAAAATATGTACAGGTTGACATTGGAAAAAATTATATATTAATTAGTTAGGGAACAGCAGATTAGTATAATAACACGAAGGTATTTCTGTAAATTGTAGCAAGACGCTTTTTAAGCGAATAGGAAACGTGTTACACAAAGAAGTAACTAAAATTTATCAAGCCAAAATGTAAAATAACTTGTCCCACGTGCACCAATGACCAACCCATTGTATAGGGGCAGACAAAGAGCAAGAAAAAAAAGCGTAGTAGGTTAGGCTAGGCTAGTTACAGTACCAATGAATAATAGGTAAGAAAAATATGTCATCAGCAGTTAGTATGCGTACGTAGGTAGGTTGTTAATATAAAATGACCATCACACATATGTAAGAAGAATAAAATACTGGCATCCCGGAAAATTAAATCATTACATGATTATAATGAGAGTTAGTATGAATCTCACAGGGTGGGTATGCACCAACCAAATTTGCAGTAGAACAATACATTGGGTCACCACATGTCGCCCGCATACACTGCAGCTAGAATTAAAATTCTTATAAATTATTTGCTTGTTCACATGTCGTATAGAATAGCTGACTTTATGAGTTATGAGTATGTACCTATACCTAGTTGCTTGATCAGCAACTATAGCATTAGCCACAAATTAAAATAGGAAAGAAAATGATTTCCACTCTTTTGCGTCGCGACACATCAGGTAGCGTTTTTATACGAAGGTGAAGAAGTTATAAAAAAATGGTCTAAATGAATATCCAAACAAGATACCTAACGAGTAAATTCTATTGCAGGCAGGCTCTGCCTCTCTTATCAGACTAGCATATTGTGCGCACGTGGGGACTTACATATAAGTGCCTTTGTTTTTAAACTTAAAGAAGATATGTGAACACATCAACTGAACAATGCCGAAAGTGTACATTAAAGTTGTCATCATGGCACATGAGTTTCGACAAAGTTGCCCTCAAGCTTGCTTCTGCTTGAGATAGGTAAGTTTTCAGGTTCTTCGCAGATATAAAAATTGTATGAATATCTCTTTGTCTAGTATACATACCCTATTAATGTTAACATTTCGCTAAAAAATCAATTTTACGAACATGTCGATATCGGATTTATAAAACGATGCATATGTTCTCTGGACTGGGCTATTAACCACTATAGCGAATCTAGCAAAAATTTCTTTGGTGTATACGTTACAGTCTCCAAATCCTAATTTATGTTCATCAAGCAGCAATCCATTATCCATATTAAACAGAAATTCCGAGTCTGTCTGCAGCAGTGTAGTCAAAGACTTTTCTTGTAGCTATTTTTTTATACATACATAGATAAACGAGACCGATATATAATTTTAAAGCTATGTATCATAATTTTTATCGTGAGAATGTACAGCAGTCGACTTGTGTGAATTTCATCGTTTTTAATTATCTAAATGTTCCAATTATGTGGTAGCATTTTTATTCCCCACATGGTCATTAAAACAGATCTCACAAGCACCGATTTCAAATTCAAATACAAGCTTGCTGGAGACTGAAAGTAATTGCAGCATTGGCATATGAATGCATAGCATATACCCTGAGAATTACTTCCAGCTTTAGGAAAACCTTGCTAAAAATTGATATGCATTTTATACGATATGATACAGCATAGTTTTTTATAGTATCTATCTGAAAGCCACTAACGAGAAGCATTGTCGCAATCTACTGCGCACTTCCATAGTTTTCTTCCTTCCTTGATGCTGATTGTTGAGCATCTTCATTATTTAACAAATTTGTATGCTATTCTCCTATGAGATAATCCTTGAATGTGTCCTTTTAGTTTATGCATACCTGATGCATACCTACATACTATACCTTATACCTTGCCGAGATACTTCCGCCAATCTTCCAAATAATATGTCGGAAATTTGGGCCACAAATTGTTCTCTGGGAAATGCAAGTGATAATGGTGCTGCGATCCAGCTTAGTTTACCTAGTTTGCTTATAATTTATACCAGGAAGGAGGTTATAAGAGGTTATAACGAAAATGTGCAAAATCGTACGTACCTAGTAGTAGCCATTAAATTTTACCAAAATATTACTTTGATCACCTAGTTTGAAGTTTTATTTCAAATAAATCAACCTAAATCCGAGCTTGAGTTGGCCCAGAGGTTTTAACCGGGTATACATAGGTGCATAAATTCGTATTGCATGCAATGTCGAATCACTGGTAAATTGCCTTTTAAACGAAGTTATTGTTATCATTTATAACCCAAGTGCAAAATCATTGGACTGCATACAAGCTAAAACTAATAATACTTTTTGTAACAGCAATGAGATCAATGATCTCCGTTAATAACTAAGTCACGAGAATCAAAATCTGATTCCGCATAGTCCACAAATTCTTTTTATACAGATCCGCCTCGTCCGTCATATCAACGGAACTATAAATTATGCCATTTTAAAATAATAACCAGTGTTCAATAACCAGTATTCATCCATGAAAGGATGCCGAATGCAATTATGGAAATAAAATTGAAATTACCAGACTTCATTGTATTTTACCTACTTAATTTAATACTACTTAATAAAAACTTTCCGCTAAACATATCCCAACTACAACCATACGTATCCATCATGGATTATAGCCTTCCTTTAAAACTTTATTGGAAACCAGACGAAGCCAAGTGACAGCTACCAATTTTTTACGTTTAACTCGATACGAGCTATAGGCTGTAATTACGTATTGCGTACCTGCTAGTAATTGTCATTTTGTGTACGAAAGCCCAACTAAATGCTGGAGTTAAAGAACAATGCTATGCTAAAGTTTATAAATATGTCCGAACCAAAACCATACAAGTTGTATTCGGCAGTTTACGCTCGACCCTTAGTTTTCGTGACCTCTTGTGAATAATACCTTACCCAAACGCATTCAAAATGGTTGGTTCAAGACAAACTTTAGGACTTCTTCTTTTAGGACTGGGAGTGGCGGTAATATACGATAATTTCATCTGTAAAATAGTTAAACAAAATTGTGATTTAAAAACTGCCCTGCATGTTCAAGACAAACTTTAGGACTTCTTCTTTTAGGACTGGGAGTGGCGGTAATATACGATAATTTCATCTGTAAAATAGTTAAACAAAATTGTGATTTAAATGCTGTCCTGTATTATAGCTCGTATATGGCCAAGAGGAAACACAATGTGCAGGGGAAGAAGTTAAATTGGATGACCACCAAAAAGCTATTATTCAAGAATGTCTGGATAAGGTCGGAATTAAAAGCATTTGGAAAATCCCAGCGGACAAGTTGGCAGTATGGACATAAACCTGAATTTGCTTTTTTACAGATTGTTTAGAGTGTTTTCATTCCAACTACATTCCAATTAAATTACAATTTTTATATTTTTCAAAATTTCCCTTTTCAGTGCTTCGGAGTCTGTCTATTGGAAAAGAAGGACATGGTAAAACTTATTATACGAAAATGATACTTTTTTTTGCAATATTCAGTCAAATACTGCACTCTCATATTTTTAAATATAGCTGACACCAGAAGGAAAAATCAACCACGAGAAGGCCCTTAAATATATCGAGATGGTGATGCCAGAGAAAGTTAGGAAGCCAATCATTGACGGAGTCGACAAATGCATTAAGGAACACGGAGACAAAGTGAAAGGAAACAATGATCCAACATGTACAACTTTCATGGATGTAGGAGTATGCGTCCATGATGTCTTTCTTGACGTGAGAATAATTAAAGACACAAAAAGCGTAGGGGAAAATTAATCATAGCTAAATGAACTCAAGTATGAAAAAATTGTGATTTAAATTTTCCAGGTTTGTATCGACTAGAAGGATACGATGTGACTTGATTTCCAGTGAGCTGGAATATCGGAGATCGGGCTTGGCAGATATCATCATTTTATTACTATATGCTATTCATATTTAAATGTCAAACTCAATAAGTGCAGACTTAATTTCCTACCGTGTTTTAACTACAAAAAGTATTAATTTTCATTAATTTCCATAAAATAAATGTAGCCAACGTTCCATTCGACTTTTTGTGGTAGATTTTTAAGAAACCAACTACGATGGCTCGTATGCGGTTTTGATTTACAAAGGAAAGCTAATCTCGCTAAATACAGGAAGTTCCATCTGCTAGTCATTAATCATCAAAATTTATTTATCTATCTATCTATTAATTTATCTATGGAGACCTGGTTCAAATTCCATTTCATATTATAATCATAATCATTTAAATTGAAGCTTTTGAAATCTATTTTCTCCGCCTAAATCTTTTTAGGTATACAATTTTGAGCCAGGTATGTAATTCAATAATCAATTATAGTTGACCGAAGTGCATCTCGCCAGCATGCGGTATTTCAAACACAGCGTTATCAATTTACCTAGGTATTTGCACATACAAAAATGATTGGATAGAATATTACATACAATTGAAAACTGGAATATAAGCTAAATCCACTCACTGGCGGTACCGAAATGCACTTTCATAGCCACACACATATATTTAAAGCTCGACTTCATACAATTTTACAGTAGGAATTAATAAAGCTAAATATAGTGGCTTTGACTGTTTTATTTTTAACACCCCAATGCGCAACGGTCAGTATGTGCTTACGCTAAGGACAGACGATGGTAATAATTGTATTGTTATTGTAACCTATAAAATAATATACTGTATTCAACAGAACTAGAAGTCATCATGACCTTACTACATGAGTGATTTCCCAAATTTTTAAGCGGCTCTGACGTAGAAATAGTCTCCTACTTTTTAACTGACTGAATTATACTCTCTTTAAAATAGTGAACTTGAAGGAAGATGTTACCTATTTGATTTCGCAGAAAAGATCTTGGAATGAAACATGTTATCACATACCACATATGCTGGTACTAACAATTTCTGCGAAATCATCGGAAATATGCTCAGGCTTGCTCGAGGTTCCGTTGCCCACAACATGATTTATTTTATGCCCTCTGGGCAGAAGATTATAGAAGATGAATGCACTCCAACTCCAATATCTGACTTTCAATAAAATATCTCATTCACCGAAATTTTCAGTTCTCCTCTTATAAAATTCCATTTTCCCATTAAAAATCAGAAACTATAATCCACAGTTGCATACAGTAAAATATTTGCACCCTACAGCCACATGAGTACGATATGATTGGGTGTCGACCTTCAACTTCAAACATAGCAGCAGCAGCAGCATAAAATTTATAACAGGTAAAGGCATGCCATACCAGCTACAATTTTAACTAGCTCTTCCACATGACGCACATCCGCCTCGTCATCATTTGCTGACTGGATTGAAAAAATGGAAAGAAGACTAATAAAATTAGTTAAACTGGTACTTGCACTTCTTGTAATGGGTCTATTCAAAAAAAAGTTTCATGCTTAAGATATGAAGCCCACACTGGATAGACGAAATATTAGAAACAATATTATTTCTCAGGTACAGACGAATTTTTAAAAATTAAATGCAAACATGTAAAGTATTCTTGTGTAAAGTTTTATGGACTAACAGAACAGGGTTTCCCCGTTCCTCTGATCTTATCATGTTTCAATTCATTTCAGTTTTAAAACTGAATTGCTCCACGTAAATAACCCTGGCGGGTACTCTTATCGTCAGTTGGTATAGCATGAAGTTTTATGTAGTAACACTGAATTCAGCAAGATTCGCAGAGTTATGGCTCTACAAAAAGCTGTCCATGTCCATTAATTTTGCCACGCTATTTTTGAGTGCGAAGTTTTTATCAGATACGCTACGCATCATCCCCCTCCTCAGAAGAATAAGCAACAAGTTCCCATCGTTTACGCAAAATCTGGATATGTAAAAAATGCGAAATTTACTTCTCAATTTAATTGAAACATTGAGTACTACTCAATGTCTGATATAAAAAAGGACATGGCACTCAAACAAACGTTGCCGAATCAATCTCAACATTCTTTCCCTCTGAAAACAATGCTTTTATTAAGTAGACGTCTCCAGTTAGGAAATAGNATAGATTCAAGTTTTACTGTTCTTAAAGCGAATTCATTACATCACTTCTTATTTCAGGTTTGCGAAAAAGCAGGCTTAAATGCTATTCTCCACAACTTCACGCTGTGTGATTCCATGCGTGTCCATCCGTAAACTCTGATTTTTATTTAACATTAGGTACATCTCTGTGAATACATAATAATTTTTATGCCTACAACTGCAGCACATTACTTACCATAATATGTCTGCCTGCTAAAAATAGATATTTACGGAGCAGTTTGCCTGCATTTCTCCAGCAGCACAATAAATGCTACTTTTTTTTCATTACATTACGTGCGTCGTGGTCATTGATAATGGCGAATTACAAAAAAATAGACTGATGAAAAAAATGCTTATACAAGCTCCTTAAGGATTTGTGCAAATGATGTTGATTGCTTGCGGCAGACTCAACTTCACACTTTAACGTTCAGTTTTAAAAGAGCTTACCTATTTGGATTTAGTGAAAATAAAAAAAGCTAAAGTTTGACTTTGACTGATTATTGTGACTCGGAATTGTTCACATGTTTACGTGTGCCAGCAACAATCTAATTTTTTCCACCACTCTGGCCTCTCTGTATATAGCACAGGAATTCCAGGTTTACTTGAAATTCTCCAGTTACTTCTCTCCTTCCATGCCCAGCTTTAGCTTTAGCTGGTTTCTCCACCTAATTTTGCGATTTTACGAAGGTCGGGAATATAATTTCATGCTTTGCACTTGCAATTTTCCAGAGAAGCCCAAAGTGGATTAGAAGATAGTACGCAGCAGAAAATCTGAGGCAGTTCTTTATAATAGTTTTGGCAATTTGCAATGCTAAGATGGTGCACGAGTTCAAGGAATGTAGACAAGTTCTGCTAAGTGCTTCTGTTTGTAAAGTTGCACCCGTTCAGTTAGCACCTACACCACTCGGTGATTAATTATCAATCATTCTTTAAAAATGCCCAGACAGAGTGGCACATATATTGAACTAACTGAGCCAGACAATGAAGGCACCTAATAAAACTTTCAATCAGTTGGAAAAACTCAGAATTAGAAAAGAAGCGTTTACAGACTTTAGAAATGTAGTGCCTTTTCTTTCTCCTGTGTTCATCTTGAAATAAGTAGTCCTGTTTACTCTGTTTTATAGCACAAACCATGAATTGTGTGCGATCTACAATTTTAATTGCCCTATACATATTATTAGGGATACAAAGTGTCAGCCACTCACAGTATTATCCATATCATAATGACTACGACTATAACGGAGAACAGGAGCGCTATCCTTCATCTTCCTTTCCACCGCAGCCATCGCCATCACCTCTAGATCACTTTAGGAGGAGAAGTGCTGAGCAGTACCGAGAGCGCGAAGGTCACAATTACTATAATGGGCCGCCAAGTTCAGTTCAATATTTTGGGACAATGAGAAATGTTCCCGCTTCGAAGCAGATTACCACCGAAAACAGTGACGTCGAGATTTTAACTGACGAATCCAACTCCTACCAATCAAGAGCTCCATCATCAGCTTCTTACAGAATAAGATACAATAATAACCCAACAACTTCAGAATATCCACCGGAAGACTTTCACCCATACCCCCCTTCTTCAGTGCTCCCTTCTCCAAGGGAGTCATCTCCACCTTTCTCATCGCCACGTAGAGGCATTGGCATATTTTTGGATAATGATGGAGGTATGAACGTTTATTTTTCGGATCCCTTAAAGCCAGATACAGTACCTCAAGTGTTTCAATTTGGACCAAAAACTCGACGCCCACGTCCCCAGCAGCCCTCGTCATCAACCACCATTACAAACGGGAGGTCACCTGAATATGATGACGATAAGGATAAATCCCCTCCTCATGCGTAGTAAGTGATACAAAATCATGTAAATTATTTATTGTTTTGCCACTTGAAATTTGTCGCTATTACTTACATGCAAGTAAAAGTTTCTAAAGTTTCTAACTTTTTCGCTATTTTAATCAGTGTGGTGGTCATTGATAAGAGACCAACGCTCCAGTGTCCCGATGAGAACAGCCGTATTTACAAAAATGATGGAAGGTGCTACGTGCCTGGCACCGGAATATCTCCCTGTGGACCTTTAATGCTATTTTATCCTGAAGTAGACAACAAAGTTTATGGCGACTGTGACTGTGTTTTTAACAATGGAGCCGTTTCAAGACCGTTGGCATTTTGGAAGCCCCACGACAGGTGCTATCTCCTTTATCAACAAGGCCCTTGTGGTTACCACGAATGGCTAATACTTGACCGGGATGGATATCCTCAGTGCGCTTCTCGCAGTTGTCCCCATAATCTGAATGAAAATGAAAATTCTCAGGAATTTTGGTTTCTTCACAAAGGAAAGTGTTACCAAACTGGGAAGTATTACGCATCATTATGCTCCACTGGTCAAGATGACTTGAAAGTATACTTTCCGCTTGGCAAAACTGAACCAAAGTGTCTCAAGCAACCACCAAACTCAAACACTAGAACTCTCTTATCTACAGTAATAGACTTGCGTTGTAAACCAGGATATAAGAAAATGCAAAACGGAGACTGCAAAAAAGTCTTGCACTACGGCTCCGATTATGACTATTGATTTATGATACGTTGTACATAGTTGAGTTCTATAGGCCTAAACTTTACTGGAAATTTTATCGCAATGTTAAAAGGATGATGTTCGCATAAATGAGTAAAAATCATGTAACTAAACTGTAATAATGCAAGAGTAAAAGTAAATTGTATGTATTGTATCTCTAAATAATATAATGACCATTCGTTTCGTTCAGATGAAATTCACTTGCAATTTAGTCTGCTAGTACTTAATGGTATTTACATGCATTTTAGCGAAAGGAAGCAAAACACCGTTCCATTCCATTGGCAGTTCATAATTATTGTATTGCATTGTATGGGTATTTTTATTTTTTTGGCAACATTGGCTGTTGGATCGAACTTGAGTAAACAGATAATATATTTTCAGTTTCACCGAGTACAGATTTATACTATTAAGGTGACTGGGATAAACATAAATATAGGTATTCATGGGTGCAGTCCAACATACTTTTCGAGGTGCCGAAGTATTGGCTTTTACATCCTAACAAATTGCTACAAAGGAATTAAAATTTCATTTAAAAACCAAAAGGGGAGAAAGTCTGGAGATGTTCCGAAGTTCCGAACTATCCAAACCAAGCCTGTGCCAGTTACTAGCTTGGTGGAGAAAGTGAACAAAGCAGGGCAAGGCAAGCTTGCATGCATTACCGAGATACTCTGTGCACGTATACAAGTGTATCAGATTAACCCAAATCGAATGCTTTTATAGCGGATTCCTGCTTCGTTTAAAAAGTACACTTTAGTAAGCGATGATGAATGCATGTGCATGTGGTCTGGCCAGACAGACACCCGTGCCTAGTAGTGCGAACAATTTCCAAAATTATAACCTTGTTTCCTGTTTCCGGAGAGTGGAGAAAGTGCAGTGCTGAAAATATTAGTAAAATAGTTATTTTTTCCTAAGGCTGGTCATTAGCAAGGCTTATGACCTGCTAATCAATAAAAATGGCGAATCGAGTCAGTAACCAACTGCCTTTAAATCTGCCCCAGCTTCAAAATCTGGTGAAACGAGATCCGGAAAGTTACAAGGCCGAATTCCTACAACAGAAGGAACACTTTGAGGCGGTGTACGACGCCTTCGTTACTTACTATGACCAGCGAAATGAGCAGTATAATGAGGAGATTGACAAGTTGATGACAAGCTGAAGTCAATGATCAAGAAGAAAAAGAAGAAGAAGAAGCAGGAAAACTTTCAGTTTTCTGCACTTCACCTTATCTACGACCCGCAGGGATTTGCGGAAAAGTTATTCAAACAAATGTCAACACAACATGATCAGTTTGAGGGAAAGCTGCTTACGTTGGAGCTGATTTCAAGGCTGATTGGTGTGCATGAATTAATTTTGTTAAATTTTTATCCCTACGTTAGCCGCTTTTTACGTCCACATCAAAGAGAGGTGACCAAAATTTTGCAGTGTGCAGCCCAAGCCGCTCATCAGCTAGTTCCTCCAGAAAACATTGAAAGTATTTTGGATGCAATACTTAACAATTTCGTGACTGAGCGAAATTCAGCAGACGTAATGGCCGTTGGAATCAACGCAATAAGAGAGATTTGTACTCGATGTCCACTTTCTATGACAAGAGATATGCTTCAGGACCTTAGCCATTATAAAACATACAAGGAGAAAAGTGTGATGATGGCGTCTCGGTCATTGATTCATTTGTTTAGAGACATTAATCCTGAATTGCTTCATAAGAGAGATAAGGGAAAACCAACAATTGCCTCGGTGGAGAAAAAGGCGAAAAGATATGGAGAACTTGCTGCAGTGGAATTGATCCCAGGGGCGGAGGCGTTGGTAGGCAAAAATGGAAAAGACGATTCGGGAATGGATGAAGACGACGAAGCCGATAGTGATAGTAGTGGAGAATGGGTAGATGTATCGGATTCAGAAAATGAAGCAAATAGCGCCAGTGAGGCTGAGGACGACGACGACGAGGAGGAGGTCGAAGAAGAAGGTGATGATGATGATGATGATGACGAGGAAGAAGAAGATAGCCAAGAGGAAACCTCCCACGTAGAGGGTGATGATAAGAACTCAGAGAAAGAGAAAAGTAAGAAAAAGTCGGTGAAAAAAGGAACGTCGAAAGATAAGGATCAAGGGGAGACTGAGGAGGAATTGGATCCCCATGCAAGAAGGTTAAAAGCTATGGAACTCATTCAAACTCAGATCCTTACAGATGAAGATTTTAAGAGAATGGAGAAGCTTCAGATGCAAAAGCAAGTTGTAGGTGCGAAGAAGGGGAGTGCTAAAAAGCGCAAGGCTTCCGAAGCTTTGGATACTGTATCAAAGCAAATGTAAGTAATGCTTGGTCGACTACAATATGGTCGATTTTATTCTTTTAATTTTATTTCTTCAGGGAGTACAGTAAATAATGTAATGTTTTTTCTTGCAGAGATGAGCTGGTTGATTTGAGCGCGATCGAAAACATTCATAAAAAAAGACGACATGACCGTGAAGCGAGGCTAGAGACAGTGAAAGTAATCAGCGAATAATGTAATGTTTTTTCTTGCAGAGATGAGCTGGTTGATTTGAGCGCGATCGAAAACATTCATAAAAAAAGACGACATGACCGTGAAGCGAGGCTAGAGACAGTGAAAGTAAGCTTGTTTCCAGTTCCTCTTTCAATTGAATTTTTAGACTGCATACATAGAACAAAAACTGCCGTCGTCGATTGGTTTGTAATATATTTTATTAATGTAACTTTGCCATATTTATTTTTTTAGAAAGGACAGGAAGGAAGGGAAAAGTTTGGTCGCCGCAAGGGTAGGATGAATCCTTTTGCCAGTACAACCAATAAAGAAAAGAGGAAATCAAAGAACTTCATGATGCTTAAAGCCCAAATTGAAACATAAAGGAAAGAGCTCGATACAAGAAAGGCAGCGCAGTTTCAAGCATTGGTTGGAGAAAACTAGAAAACGAATGTTAAAAATGAAGTAGAAAATTTTTATAATCGTGGTTGCTGTCTTCGCCTTCGATAATAATTAACCGAGATATAACCGTTCGCTCATTGATAGTTACACTTTTCTTCTCAGTTGTACACATTTTACGTAATTGAATTACTGAACCAAGTTTTTTTCAGTTCAAATCGCTCCAAATAACCCTATTATATTAACATGATGTGAATGTGAGGATAGATAGGACAATAGTTTGAAGAATTGAGCAATAAGAAATTAAGTCAAATCAGAAAAATTTATTATCACAAAAATAAAAATTGTAAAAACTATAATGAAAATATATATTGCAGAAGAATATATTGCAAAATCATAATGTGAATGTAACTAATTACTTTGGCTAAAATACTTAAGTCATTCCTTTCATAAATGATTAGCCTGCCCATGCATGGCTATTTTGACTGGGCATAATGTATGTAGATTTTGCAGCCCCACCCCATTGCAATTTACCGGACCGGGCATAGAATTCACAGAAATAGATTATGCTGTAGTGTGCGATGGGCTGTTCATTATTGCTAAAAATATGTACCTATTTTCACTGGAAATCTTTAATTATTCTTACGTACATCAACTTCCTGGAATTACTAGCCATAATGCCCATCCCGAACATATTCATACGGCATAGTAATCAATTGAATTGGTTCAATTCAGTGGATGTGGATAGAGAGCATGAAAAAAAGGGGTAAGAAAGTGAATTTATAAAGGAGAGAGGACGAGGACAGGGAAGGGAGGCCTTGTGTTTGTGTGTATCTGTATTAATGCCTATTCAGCATTTGTGCTTTTTTGTACGTGTGCGAAGCATGCCTGACAGCAAGGTGCAGATGAGTTTAGTTCAATGCTGCCTAGCAGAGGGCGATAAAGGGTTGATGAAGTTTATACATCTTTTAATCTCATCAAAAGCCTCAAGCGTTCCGAAAAACAAACGAGCTTGTTGTGTTGTATTAACTTGTATTGCTTGCTGCAAAGTTCCAATCCTGCCCGTCGATGCTTTTAGTATGCTTTTGCTTGTTACGTAGGAAGAGTAAAGCAAAGTTGCATTTTTCACTCTCAGGGAAAGGAAGCGAGAAAAGGTGAGCAACCTCAAAACCTCAGCTGCTTCCGAAAGTATCTACCCGCGTAAAAAGCTATTTATCAACAATTACATCATTCCTTTGCAGCTCCTGCAGCGGCTGCAGCTCATCGCGGTTTCTACAGCTCATTCAAAGCATGTAGAAAGTTAAAAAAAATATTTTAAAAATTTAGTTAAATTGTTCTCACTATTAATTTTGTTATTTTGTGAACAGTGAAAATTGATGGCCGGGTTTTGTTTGCTGACGGGCGGGTGTATGAAAGATTGGTGATTGGTAGAATAGAATGGTAGAGGGGAAAGTAAATAAATGAAGGCTGGGCATTTAAAGGTGGCGGCAAGAGAGATATGATACTTAAAAACAGTGCACTTATATAATCACAGTAAAGTAATTAAAGGTGATACTCGTTTTCAATAAGACAATTTTGTGAGCAGCTAATTTTTATCCGCTGAAAGCGCATTTCATTTAATATAATATAAGTTTTAACCTCCAATCATATTGAACAATTAATTATTACTGCTTCCGTGGAAAAAGAAAAAAGGAGCTTTTTGGGTACGAAGTTAAGCTCGAAAAAGTGACAGTTGTGGAAGTGGGAGAGGTTTGCCTTATTCTTGGAAAGACGTTTGCGTTTTTCCCAATTTTGCTCAAGCCAACCCTGGATATCTAAAAAAAGGTGAGATCTTTAAGATAATTTTACTTTTT
Source organism: Acrocyrtus sp. NNG-2020 (assembly GCA_027744115.1). Taxonomy (NCBI): domain Eukaryota; kingdom Metazoa; phylum Arthropoda; class Collembola; order Entomobryomorpha; family Entomobryidae; genus Acrocyrtus; species Acrocyrtus sp. NNG-2020. The sequence goes on along the minus strand of JAHZND010002912.1, from coordinate 4,492 downwards.
AACAACTAATTTTAATATAAGTTTTAACCTCCAATCATATTGAACAATTAATTATTACTGCTTTCGTGGAAAAAAGAAAAAAGGAGCTTTTTTGGGTACGAAGTTAAGCTCGAAAAAGTGACAGTTGTGGAAGTGGGAGAGGTTTGCCTTATCCTTGGAAAGACGTTTGCGTTTTTTCCTAATTTTGCTCAAGCCAACCCTGGATATCTAAAAAAAGGTGAGATCTTTAAGATAATTTTACTTTTTAACAACTAATTAAAAATTTGCAATTTTTGGCACTAGTACCTATTCGTACGCGCGTTCACTTTTTGGCGTGTTTGCGTTACTTCCACGTGGTTTGTCTTCGTCGCTTAAAATTCTATCAGCATAATTATCTACAACTTTTTCTCGTAGAAATTTCATTAAATACTACTTTCAATTCAAACTACAAAAAACTACAGAAATGCTTTTCAAATGGCCTCCTCTACTGCCTCGTTTCGCTGTTGTCGTGCCGTGTTTTTGCTCTATCAAAAGTATCATACATAATTACTTAGGTATGCTTATTTTCCAGAATACGATACATTTTCTGCACATGCATGACTGTCAAATTAATTATGATAAAAATGGAATGTGAGCAAAAAAGCACTTTCTTATGATAAAATGATAATAGAACAGAATATAGCATAAATGACACGAGAGAGAAAACCGTATGAAAAAACGCTAGACGACAGACGACATACATCATCAGTATTGCAAAGTTGCGAATCGCATGTTGAGATTGCTGCAGTTGTAGGTAGGTACTTTCTTTTGACACTACAATCAAAATTTGTAAAAAATACTTTCTGCTAAGAAATGCAAATACATAATGCAAGGTAAATAGAAGTTGTTAAAATACGTAGATACATATTGTAGTAGTAGTGGTCCTCCTCAATCTGAAATAAGATAGCAAATAGCCGAGAGAAGGACTAGAAGGAGGGAAAGTATACATGAAGATGAAGATAAGCATTAACTAAGCACTATATTTATAATTTATTGGTTTAACATAATAATTGCTGCTGATAGAAATGCTATTATATACAAATGCCTATTTAATTAATTCAGAAAAAGGCTACTGATTTCATGAAGTCTCGGCCATGAAGTCATAACCATAACTATGAAAAATTAAAAGTAATTTGATTTAGGCTTTTCCACGACCTGGACCACTTGTAATTTTACATGTTACATTACCAGAGTTCGAGATGTTAGTTACCTGTACCTTTGCGGAATGATTAACTTTCAGTTAATTGTTTCCATTTTTTTTATACCACGAATGTCTGGTAGTAACTAAATAATTAGTTTAGTATTGATATTATGTATGACTATGACTATGTGTGTAGGTAAGGCAAAATGATGAATAATATGACGTATGACATTCTCGAATCTCTCTGTTTTGGCCTGTTCAGCGTTCCTAAGAGAGTGTGGTGCCAAAATAAATACTCATTTAAGCAGCTTGTATGAGTGTGGCTATTGACAGCATTTTAAAATTATTTGACTAGGCATTAGGTACTTATATGCACATTGCACCTAGGTATGTAATTTTATATATGTAGCTTATGCCAGGAAAATTTCTACTACTTATGTAATTTGAGTAATCACGGTAAACTTAGCTTACTAATAATAGCTACCATCTACGTACTTTTTTCACACTTCTTTTGGGCCCTTGGAAAAGAATGATAAGAGATCTAAAAACCAGAGGTTGTGAGTAATCTAGGTAGGTTTAGAGGCTTAGGTAGGAAATCTTTTATTTCCCAGCTTAAAATTTGAGGATACGTAATCGTTCCATATCATCATAATCATAACCTAAGTTCATAGATTGACATGGGCAATGGACTTCAAACTTATAAAACTAAACTATTGCTCACCAAGAAGTCTTACGTTACATAAAATGGTGTCTTAATGGTTAGCGAATGTGACCCCCATTTTTTCCAAGTAAAATTGGATAAGAGAGTACAAGACCCCATCCCATAATGATCATTGTATTTACGATAATTTAGTTCACAGCTATGCCATACCATTTTCATATTATTCACTTTTAAAAGGGTCCACTTTTATCGTGTATGGGGACTAAATAGAAGTTAATGATTTTTAAGACCTTTCGTGGTTGCCAAATCTTGGAAAGAAACAAAGAGCTCGATTCATTTTCCGCTTAAGTTGCGATTCTCGAAAGCCACCAAGAAGACTAGACAGTGATGATTCATCAGCTCATATAGAACGAAACCAATAATACCCCGACCGACCGTACGATTACGAAAAAGCTGATGGAGTATCGAGACGAGCCAGACAGCTTAGCAATTTTAGCTTATCATCATGTTTCTTCTTTATTTCTGCAACTTTTACCTGAAGGAATTCTTAATATGGTTGGCCTTTTTTGGGAGTTGTGCATCTTTTTCTATCCTCTTCAAGATATAACCTTATATGTACGGAATATACTTGCTTTTCCACATCATTATTAGGGGACGGGGACATATAAAGAGTTAGTTTAGCTAACTTGCAAGTTCATATAATCTCCCTCCCATAATATCCCATCATCATCATCATATAAAGTTAAATGTTTTGCTGCATGTTGCATCATATTATTTTTTCTTTGATGCAACGCGAAAAAGAGGATGGAGAGCTGAGAGCTCTATAAATGCACAATATTTTCCCGTAAATTGGGGATGTTACTGGCGCATCCCTAAAACGCCTCTTTTCTAAACTAATGCATCCAGGGACATAGGATTATGATTGCAGCTGCAGCAAACAAACTAGCAACAGCAGAAAACCAGCAGCGTCCGCGTCCTGTAATATTCCTGTACCATAAGCATCAGCAAACAAAACCACTCAAAAATCAAAACTCTTCACACTCGTTCGCTCCGTTTCTCTTTTGTGAAGTTGTAGTGTACTGTCCTGTCTTGTGAACTTCTTTAAAAGACGCGTTCACTGCACTACTGCAGCCTTTTATGCATTATGGAAAGTGCATAAAGCGCGTCCTCGCATATCCTGCACAACTCAAAAACTATAATTAGACCGGGCTGCATAGCACATTACCTAAATGCAATACATATTTTTTTAAATTTAAAATTTCATTTTCTCTCGGAGGGTTCATTTCTCTTGTTAGATATGAGATGGGCAGTAGCAAAGTAATTTAAAGTTGCATAAGGTAACTTTTTTAGTCTTCTTGAATTTTCTATCATTGTGTTTTTCCCATGGATGTGAATTTTTATTAAAAATGTGGAAAGCGGTCTATATTTTTGCACGTACGCATAAGCATATCTGATAATAATGATCGTGTCGTGGTGCTGATGTAGGAGTGTTATATAGCTTCTAGTGATATACATTACATTTACGTATGGGTGCTCGGCTTATTTAAGCAAAATAACTGGAAAAGGAAGGTACGGAACTGAGGAAGAGTGAAGGCAGGCGTTTTACTTTTTTCCGTAACGACGCTCGTGATCTTCCGACATCATAATGCAATGCAATGGTCAAAGAGGGAGAGAAAGACGCTTCAGTTGGTTTGCTGGTTAGACTTGGACATAGATACATCTAGGTGGCTTCACCAGCTATTCCTCTGTGGAAGGAAACTATAAGAACGAGGAGTTGAGGTGCAGTGCAAGGTGCAAATAGGTATGAAAGTGTGTTCTAGGAAAAGTGGCAAGAGTCAACTGCGGAGTTCTATGGGAGTTTATGTGCATATGCATAAAAGCAAAAAAAAAGCCACTTTTCTCACAGAACTGATGCTTCCACTCTATCATGAAGAAAACTACTGCAGCTACATGCACATTATGGATAAATCATTTTAAATGTAAATGGATGTAATTTCAATTACAGGAAAGTTGTTTCCCCTTAATGATTTATTGCATGGTATAGTGTAATGGCGCAATTTTAGATTGACAGCTTTATAAATTGTAGCACCAAATTATGTTATTAAAGGAGTTTCGCTTCAGGAAAGGGAACGCGATTTTGCCCTAATGTAATTAGCCAGCAAACAATTTGCAAATTGCTTTAAGCAGTAGGATCGTGTGCACGTACAATTTGGGCTCATAATTGTATTACCAATATTTGCATATCTGTCTGGGACTTACACTGCATCCACTGTGAATTCTAAATAGTTCACGCGAGAAACCAAAATAGATTGAGACAATAATGAGACGGGCACGGGACTCATTGTGAGTGGGAGCAGTAACATTTAGGCATATTTCGCTGTCTGAAAATAAACGAATACAAATAATATACGATAGCATTGTCATTGTCTTTTTCACGATAAGATATTATGCTCTTTTTTTCTGTAGACTTCGTCTCTTCTACGGACAAACAACAGTCATATAAAAGGGTTAGGTATTATATTATGCAGAAGCTTATAGATGCAGATAAGATACTGCACGAAAAAGAGCTGAAGCGAAAGGGAAAACACGGCTGCTGCTGTTGCTAGACACTGACATTGTCTTTTAATTGTAACTAGCCAAACTTTTGAGCTGGCTGTATCACACAAGAAGGA
>JAHZND010002911.1:0-12371 GCA_027744115.1 Acrocyrtus sp. NNG-2020 | reverse complement strand
CCCATTTTTCTGTACTATCTTGACAAGGAAGTGTATGCTCGATGCAATCTACATCCTCTCTGAATCACCAAAAGCTGATGGTAGCTTTTTCTACATAACCTTTAATGGAGCTCCCTTCAAGAACGTTTATGAAAGCTGCAATTTGCTCTGACAAAAAACTGCCATGCCACTAATACACTTGAACTTGGATGAAAAATGTTTTGGTGTGCCAAGCAAGCCAAGTTAAAGACTAAAAAGTGAAATTGGAGCAGAATTTTTAGGCATGCATGAGCAAGCTACTTTCTACTAACAGTTTTTCGCCTCGACAGAATACGAATTGATTTCGTACTTGTCACAAATTGGAATCTTTTCCCCTCCTCCACATTTTTATCCTCTCACAAAACAAATGGAACTTATTTCGAAGGAACAGTTATTGATGATATTTTATGAGATACTGTGACATCCATGAAATTTCTCCCTCTCTCCACAAGCACAAGATAGTTGCTGGAGTTGAAGTGTAGTAATAACTGCGGAAAGAACACGTACTATGAGAGCTGTCAAATTGTTAGAAAAGTACACAGTCACATGCGAATGTAGGGATTTTAGTGATTGTTTGTGGGTCTCCCGGATACTAATCTGAACTCTCATAAATCTAACGAAAAACAGCAATGACATTTCCTGCAAATGCGCCCTCTTCCCTTTTCTACAAAGTATCCCCTACTCTTTCGCTGTGCTCGCATTACTGGTCTGTATCCGAAACGGCTGCCTTTATATCATTTTAGTGTCCAACTAAACCTTACTAATGCAATTTCCGTCTCCTGATTTGTAATTTGTACGTAATCGAACAAAGGGAGATGCGGCTTATGCGAGAACTTTTTCTTTTATGGAGAAACAGCTGCGCTAGAGGCTGTCCGGGCAGTAAACTAGTATTCTAGTGCCACGCGCCAGAAGCCCCTAAGAAAGTTATGAAGCTCGTAAGAGCCTCTTCGTTCCATCCGATATAGTTAGAGAATCTTGTCATCGTCTTAAGGAAAAGGATCTTGGCACACAGAGAGCATCGTGTCTCTTTCGGATGAGCAGTCCTCTTTTCTTAAAAAAAACTTTCTACTTATGAAGACGTATGAGCTCCTCTTTTTTCTTCTCCGGTTTTTACTTAAAACTTGCCTGCATGGTTTTTTTCTCCTTTTATGACGCATCATCTCCTATCTCTTGTGTGCCAAAAATGGGACGCGATACTCCCCGTCCCACTCAACTTCTGGATATAAATACGCCACCCTATTTATGTCACATTACAAAAGTTACGCGTACAAATATTCATACACGCGCTAGTTGGGAAACCTTATCTGTCTCTTGGTTAAAGAAAACGTCCACATTCAAAAGAGATGAGATACTCTGAATGTTGGTGGTAGCAAGCAACTAGGGAAAGTAGCACACTCCAGAGAGAATCTTTAGTACGGCTTGTGATCGCATAGTCGCTTGGAGCAATCCATTTCACCAAGTTTAGCCAGCAAAAGTACACCGCCCTTTATAAACGTCAAGCACTTTTGGCAAATCAACAATCACAGCAAAATAGAGCAAAAAATATCGCCGCGGAATATGTTCTTTCCGTGCTATTTAAGAAAAATCGGGAAATAAGAAATGATACATTTCTCTTTGCAAGAATTCTTAGCGGGTGTTTGACTGCTGTGTGGGCATAGATGGCATAAGGATATAAAATCAAGCAAAAAAACATTCCACCGGAAAAGCTTCACGCATAGTGGCCCATTAGCAAAGTTATATCCGCTCTATTGATGATAGCATGCCACCCAACAACCAAAAACTACTTCCGTTTATTATATGGCTATGCTCACAGCTAAGAAAACTTTGGCTGTCATTCTTCTTTCATGACTTTTCTCTTCTCGTATACCCTCATCTGTCTTAACTAATAAGAAAAGATGAAAAAAAAACTTTTACTGCATTGTTCCACATACACTATTCCTATTTAAGTCCCTCCTGACAATAGAGCTAAACCAGTTAAACTGTCTCAGTAGGCCATGTAACTGAACCTAATGGAGTTTAAAAGGAACCGCTGAGAGAGCAATCAGAAAATTACAACTTCCAACAAGCACCCCGAGAAAGTTATACGCAAGATTGAAAAACTACAAAGAATAGAGCAGAGATGAGATGGTTTCACGTATCAGATCCATTACAGCTCTTTTTATAGTTTACCACCAGTAAATCAGTCCAGACTTCACAAGTCAAAGTGAGATGTGTAATTTCAGTGCTTGACTTCCGACTTGAAAATCCATTTCGGATGGGAGGTTACAAGAATGCGCTACACTTTTACACCACTACATTTACTGTCTGCATGGCAGTCAATGTAGTAATCCTTTTTCTATGTCTGTCTAGAAAGATATATGTATACAACTATATTGTATTTATCATTTACATCATAAGTTTCAGGTTAAACTTGATATGGTGATAATCAGTCACTCAGTCAGAAGAAGGAGCTCGGTTCGGGATTTGTTGATGGCTCCAACTTCCAATCTTCCTCGTCGGCTACAAAGACTCTAGACAAGGATGAAAATCTTGAACAGCAGCCAAAGTACAAACCCATCCGAAAAAAAGAATGCACAAAAAACAGAACTCTAAATCTCGAGCAACTCTTCTCTCCCTTCGGCCATTAACAATTATGCCGGCAGAAAGTAAACAAGCCAAAAGCAAAGAGAAAGAGTTAAGTGGATATGAAAAAGTGAGCCAGATCTCATAATATGATATGAAACATAATGACAATTTTTGCCCCATAATACGTACTATATCGAACGAAAAAGAATAGAAGGTAACAAAAAGTAGGCCGACAAGTAATTATTATTTGCTTATAAAGAACACTTGTACGGAAATAAACTATTAATATTATTTTCTCTAGCTAGAAATCTTTTTATCCTAAGAATCCTAAGGAACATAGAATAATCTGATTTGTGCACTAATCTTGTGTCCATTCAGCGGAAGAAATCACTCCGCCTCGAAAACGTTTCTTCAATGAAACCCAATATTTCACGGACTGTAAACATCTCCAGTCTTTTATGCTTGAGCTTACAACTCATTTTTATTTGATTTGGGGGAATTAATCTTGACAGCAATCGTCATCAAATGGTACGTGACCTTCTTCTCTGAGGAAAAAATAGAAAATCCCCAATAAACAAAACACTCGATTCTCTAGAGCAATAACAACTTTTTTTTTCCAAAAGGGAAAATTGAATTATCTTCGAGAGGAAGAACTTGTATTTACGCATTTTACAAAATAATATCGTGCCACGATTTAGCTAGCGAAATCCCTACAACTTGTAAAAAGAGATCTCATGCGGACGCCATGCACGTGGCTTTCTAACAAAGGCAATGTAGCGGAAGCGCTTTAGCCCATTCTTTCCTTTTATTTTGCTTCACGTCAAGTGTTTTTCTTCGAACCCATTTGCCAAGTAATACCACTTGTCTATTGTACAACGATAATAAAGAGACTTTTCAAAGCTTTGCTGAGCATTTCTCAAGAATACTCCAATAAAACTGAAGGTGGAGGAGGATGTGATGATGTGATGGAAAGGTCCAGAAACCAAGTTACGGGAAATTGATACTGAAACAGAGGACCAACTTTCCTCATTTTCTAGTACGATCGGCAATCTTCAAAGCCTCCAAAAAATCGTATAACCATTCCATTTTATCCCACATACTATATGTACCTATAACATAACCCACATCGATAAGTGCACTACTACGCCTACTTACGCATGCAAAATAGTATCTGCACGACCAAATTCCCTAGCCCCGTAAAATAATCTGTACCTTTTCTCCAGCGGATATATTGCCATGCCCTACATTCAAAATTACCCCCCACTATCGTATCAAAACAGAATCACTTATAGTGTACTAGGCATGGGCAATGTCACGATCTACAAATATCAATTTATGGCCACCGTTTCCCTCGCCCTTCTTCATCATTCTTACATTAGAGAGGAAACTAATAAAAAAATATAGTACTCTTATATTTCAGCATGAGGACCTTCATTTCATTCCAATGACTAACACAGTAGGTACGCTCTGTTACGGTTATTCATAGGATTGATGTCATGCAAAGAAGAAGGAATGCGCACTTTAAAACGAAACTTTTAAAGTAGTATACCCCAGGAACAACTGAGCGCCTTGAAAAGAGAGAATTCTCTTCCTTCGAGAGTATCAAGTTCAAGTACTTAGCAAACACTCTGAATTGCCACGCAAATCGCACTCCTGACTCCTGAGTCACCATGCAAGAAGCGACAAATAACTGGGCACATCTCTGATATCATCGTGTCCCCCACTACATCCTATTTCTACCTTGAGTTTCTATTCTCGAATCACCTACATTTACAAAAATGTCAAACGTTTCATGTCTCTCCTCTGCAAAAACCAAAGCTGTACACATTTTCAAGAATGTTTCAGTGGGCCCTCGTCCTCACTTGCACCTCGCTGCGATAAATTTGTGCAGCGTAATTTTAGTCGCTCGAAAAGGAAAATTTACTTTCTTCGCTTGTCAACTTCAACTCCCACCGACTAACTAAGCATTAATGGCCATATAACTGCACACAAGATTTTCAAATTTTAACATGTTTCTCCCTCGGATTCCTCCTGCATCTGACTTGACTTTGTATGTGCAGAAATTTGATGAATTAAAAATGGCAGGGAACACATACAAGTCCAATTCCAAAAAACATGTCTCACTCATTAACACAAAAATGAAAAGAGTGACTTTTGTATAACACTCATTGCTACATTTTAATGATACGAGAAACAACACGTCACGACTTCATCATCTTATGAACACGTATATGTGTATACATATAACAAAAATTCCTTTTGTGGCTACTGTCGGTGCCAAGAGGGTTCTTTGATGCAAAAACAAAAAATCTGTGTTGTAACAAAGCGCAGTATTATTAGTACTGCAGACAAAGCAACCGTTGAAACCAGCTACAGAAACTCAGGATTACCCTCGTCGTCCAAACTATATGATCATCAAAGGTAATAATTGCTCTTTCTCCCTCTACAAGTCATCTTGTTATTGACCTGCTATGACTATTTGAGACCGAGCAGTACTTACGACACGAGATAATTAAATTTCTACGGTGTTGGCGCAATCCGTCATTCTCCCATCCTTTTCAAATTCCAATGACAAAAGGAAATTTTCCAACTAACTTTCCTACTGCTCTTACTTACTACACTTTTTTTTCTTTTGTGCCATGTTTCCCGGGAACCCCATTGTGCTCACGGTGAATGGATAGTGAAACCTTTTTTGCCGTGCAACGAAACGCCATCGAAAGCACGTGAATCTATATGCCTGGCGAAACTCATTACAATTTCCTCATTGTACAAGTTACTCCATATCCACTTCGCTCCCCCAAAAGAAATACCTATCTAGGTATACACTCTTTTCATTATGCCTTCTCCTTCAGAACAGGTATTACATTGCGTGAAACGTAACACCCATCATAATCTCCCATCCGAAACACTCTTCACTTGTTCAACTTTCTCTCTGCCGAATGAACGGGGAAAGGATAAGAGAAAGTGGAATGGAATTTCTGGAAAGAAATCTTTTCTGATCATTATTTCGCAATCTTACGACATGTATGAGTACCTATGAATGTAGTCAACCATAAAAATTCATGCAAATGTACATCTATCCCCGTTTACAAAGATGCACACAAGCAAAGTGGGTCTCTTTAGTCTCATAAAATCCCCCATATTTCCAGACAATCCTTTTCAGCGGAAACAAAATTTTTTCAAACTTAATTTTATAGTGTTTCATGCACCCGCCGTAAAATATAGCCCAGTATTCTACATTTTTTAACATAATCCACCCTTCTGCTCTAAAAAATAAAAACATGGAAGATTTCTTAATACTGTAATCAACATAAAATGCTTCCGCCTGACCCCGCCAGGCATTACTGTAGACGTTTTTTCCTGCTCGGGAAAAAAGCAGCAACGGCAAGAGTTACTAGGGTAGAATATGGTGGCAATAATTACTTTTGGGACTTTATATTCCTTCAGAAAAATTGGAGGGTGGAAGTAGAAGTAGAAGAGAACAACAAAACTTCCATAAAACGTGACAGACTTTATACTGGGTGGCGGCTGCCCATGCACTCTTACTTTGTCTTATACTTAAAACGTATAAAACAAGTTGCAGTAACGCTTGTTTTCACTTTTCGTTTCACTTTATGCTCTTTTAAGTACCGGGACAGGAAGCGGCGATAAGAGACCCCGTTACCAGTGATGCATTTATACACTCTCATAGATTTTCTTTTGTCATGTACAGCTACTGTTGGTACATTAGGTACATGTTGCAACCCCCGTCTGTCCTGATTACATCAATGCGGCGTAAATGGTGCACTACCTAAATAACACTGATTTAGGAAGTTCCGAGTACCTTGGCAAATCGCAAGGTGCCATTATCCCCGGGTTTCTAAGCTTCATCTTTCACGCAAAGACACTCTCAAGCAAATTGGCCAGAATGCCTTTTGCTATATGCTCTCCTTTTCTTTAAAAAGTAAAATTAGTATCTTTATATATTTTCCGGTCCAACAGTGCGAGCACTTCATCCAGGTTTCTTACAATGTTTCGCATTTATCACGTCAGGGAGACAACTCATTTAATTCTTTTTACCATTTTCCACAGCAATTTAGATTAAACCACGCGCTATGAGCACGAAAAGGCTCAGGAAGTCGTACAAGCTCCAATTTTCATCTCCTCCATTTTTATAAAGTGGAGTCATTATTCCCAACTAAAAACGGTTCCAGTTCCAAATAATAAAGGCAATACGAAACCTTATCTTCCCTTTCTTGTTACAGTATTCTTGGTACAGCCAGAACGCCACTAAGACACTTCCAGAAAATCTTTTCTTCTTCATTCACTTTTTGACATGCGACTTTCTTCCCCACGCAGGCAGCAGAGTAGGTTACAAGAAGGCATACAGCAGCGTCTGCCATAAAGTGTTTAGTAACACAAGCAAGAATCTTACTTTAAGACGAAAAACTGTTCTAAAAAATAAAGGCCTTAAGTCCCCAAAGCATAATCTTGCTTTCTTCCTGCACACATCTTTTCCTTTGTTGGGATAGATAGCTCTCCATCCTCTGTTCCGTTTTCTCTTGTGTTTGTAAAATGTCTTGGGAAAGTAATTGGATGTATTTCATTAAGGAAGCAGCCTTAGAAAACTTGAAAAAAGCTAATTGCATGTCAGCCACCAATTACTATAGGACAGGACATATCTTTCTAACTTCTCTTTTCTTAGTTTCCCTTCGCTCCAACGACCAGAACGATCTAAAGAATAAATTTAATTAAGCTGACTCAATTAATTTACATATCCATTCAATACTATGTAGCAGCATAGGAATTTCTAAAAACTGCGAGAGACTCAAAACCAATGCTGCGTATGCAGCATCAGTTCAATCATGCTTGCAAAAAAAATTCACTCCTAACCCACAGCCATTCAGCAACATTAAAAGCTCGAAAATTCCATTGCCAACTTTACCAGCAAATAAGCTACTTTACACATTTTAGTACGTATTTTAAACAAAATAACTTCTTTCACAATTGAATACATGCCATTTGTAACAGCTAACAGCTGAATGCCATGCATTTGGCACTATTTTTTGTTTTCTCGCCTGTGCCAATCACGTCAAGTTAGCATTTTTATCTGACTTTCTTGTTGAGGTAAGCAATACATGCGCCCAACTTACAGCGACGAAATACAATAAATTCTTGGTATGTATAAAACTAACAAACAACTTTCCATATCTGCTTCCCTACCTAAAGTTTCATTATTTCATAGCTCTAAGCAGCTAATTTCAAATCCTTTCACCAAGTGACCAGGAAAAAAGGAACACCTCAGCTAACAATACATACCTGTCTATTTCAGTCTTGCACCTGCATACATGCTACCCCCATGCGGTGTAGACTAAACAAATAAAATATTTTTTGTTCATTGCTGAGTTTACTTTCTCTCACTCTGTGCATAGTATAGTAGCCCAGCAGCCATTTATGGTTATTCTCGCCTACTACCTAAAAAATGTATACATTTGCTACAATTACTCCGAAGAAAGTGCTGGTCCCTTATTCTTTACTTTATTCTGGAATACAGTTCTATGACTTTATCTTTCACTTTCCAGCCCGCTATCTCTCTTTCCACTTTCAAAATGTTAATGGAGCGAAAAGCGAACCACCACAACAGCGCATCATATACAGTTACAGCCACAATGGAAATAGAGCTAGGGAAAAACAAATCGAGAACAATCCTATCTCACCCAACCATAGTCCCTCTCTTCTATCTCGTCAAAAGCAGACCTTTCCCAGGATAGCTTAAACTCATTACTGTTTCCACAATAACGCACCCAATTTTTTTCAATCGCATTTTCCATTTCTTTTATTTCTAGTTTACAACGAGGATGATTGCATCTAGTAGATACTTTCTTTCGCCCCGCTACTCTGCTTGGTAGAGGCAGCCAGTGAAATAATGCACACCGAAAACAAAAGAAAAAAGCAAATTGCAACTTTCCTACTACTAGGTCTCTATACTCCTGTATAAAGCACATTTTGAATTGTGTTCTGTCCCTTAGCGAGTAATCCAACCGTTTTTTCCTCCTACTCGTTCTAAAAAATATTTTTTTTTGAAAGCCCCTCTCCTCTCGCAGCCAGTAAACCATTTCGTATTTATGACTTCAACGATGGACAATGCCCGTTTTCTAGGGGAAAGATACGGATAAGCGATACAGTTCGTATAGCCTATACTCATATAACCCTCACATATCATTACATGCACCCATCCCAACACACAATTTCTTTCCTTTAGGCCATTCTCAAAAAAATAACTGCTCACTTGCATGTTGGAAACTCTTAGAAACATGCTAACACAGTGAGAAAACAGCGGCTCAGTTATTTTTTCACTGCGAAATTTTCTATACATTTAAGACAGCTCCTCCGGTCGCACACACAAGCAACTTCGAGTTCGAAGGCAAAAGAGGAAGTAGTCGAGTTTAGCTTTTTTCCCCACATGATTCATATATGCACATCCAATTCGAGTATAAAGTATCGCGAATCTTACATACGGGGGATATGGACTTGGCTCTGATACTTGTCTCACTTTTTCCTACTCCGTTTTACTGCCCTGGCGATGGAATGAAGGTATTACCCCGCTTTCCAACTCTCCTTCTCCTGCAGTTCGTTCTCACACTAGAAACAAAGCAGAAGTAACAGCGCGTTAGTGGCGAATGCTGACTGACGCTGACCTCGTTGCTTTCTTTCTTTCGCTTTTTCTATAAAATGTAAAAACCAAACAGAACAATAGTGAAAGGCTTTACTACAGTGATACTCTATTAAGCACCCTACATCCTATTCATTCCTTTCTTTTCATTATCTTTTCAGCCTTTTATCCTTGTCCTGGTCGGTGAGCGAAAACTTATCTGGTGAAAGTTGTCATTATAAAATATACAAACCGATGCGGNACTTATCTGGTGAAAGTTGTCATTATAAAATATACAAACCGATGCGGCATGGATCTGACTGCATTCGCTGTTTGATGTGTTTTTATGAATTTGATAGCAGTGACAGTTTAGGTATTGCTTCGAGTAATTGGTGCCACTCTTCCTTCAGCATTTCCAACTTGTATTAACATATGCGGCGGCGTGAGCGTCTAGTGAAGTTTTTATGGATTTTGCACCGTGTCTACTCGTTTCCATTAATCTGTAATGCAGGCACTCTAAAACATTAGGTGGGTACAGTGAGTAAACTATTCCTGCTGGCAGGAATAACCGTAGGTATATAAACCGAAAAGGCAATCTGTCATATTTACACTCGCTCACTCGCCCTACTTTCCACTGGTAAGCTTCATTAATTACTCAATAAATGTGTAATAATTAAGTTTCGTATTTGAATGAGCTATATCCTATAAACGCATACCTACCTACTTCATTAGCTAGTCCACCTGTACACGCAGCGCAGTCCGATAGCCATCCGTTGACTGCTTCAACTTGAAACTTACAGTAACAGCTAGAAAATTCTTTTCAAACTGTTGATTTTAGGCACGCATACAAAAACCACTTAAGACCCAAGGCGCCAACAACCCCTGCCCTATCCATTTCTATTATGCATGTCCAAAGTTCGAATAATGTAATTCACGTGTAAAAACCCTTTTTTGCACCGTTTATTACTTCAAATTCGTAAATTATTCATTCAAGCATTTCCAGCATTCCACACATGACATATCAAACGACGAATTTAAATAAACTAGCGAGGGACACAGAATTCTATATTGTATACAGTCACACTTTTTTTGTACATTTTGATGGTAACAGCATTAGTAACACAGCACAGCGCACATTTTCATGCCAAGCTCTCTTAAATCAAGAATCTAATATTTTCAGTACAATACAAAACCGGTACCTCAAAGCATCAAACCCGAAGCAAGTTCCAAGTTCTGTTACAAGTTGTAAAAGTCATCAGTTCATTTAACCATCCCTTTTCTTGCTACGTTACACCAAGTCTCTTTTGCCTAAACTATCTCTTCTACGAATGAAAAGCGCCGAGACGCGACCTAACAACTCCAAATTAAATATATAGCAGAAAAGAAGTTCCTGGAAAAAGTTTGTTACTCAGTTTGATTACAAACTTAACTCTTTTATGTATGGAAACTACTCAATTCAAACCTAAAAATAAGGTAACTTTCATGTCCTCTAGTCTTCCATGAATTTGCATAAATTTACGTTCGGTGTCGGACCAAGAATTCTTTTTTTGTGTACTACTCTAATAATATGAGTCATTAACAACGGAGAAAGCAACCCTTTCCATACTCACATGATTTTTCCGCACTGGCTTTATCTACACTTCCAGCTCTACCATCCATTTAAAAAAGGCTAACAACAGTGAGAATGGGCAATGTACAGTATCAGTTGTTTGTAGTAATAATATATACAGCAGCTTTTTTACCTTACTTTTTTATGCTTAGTCAGTAGAAAAACGGCTAGTAAAAAAATAACCATGTCACCATATACTAATCGATTAAAATCTTTAGTTTAGTTCACGACAGCAGCACAAGCACGAACCAGCACACTTTTGCTATTTATGTGTAGCTAAGTAAGAGTAGGAAGCGAGCAAAAACTTCGGCGCAAGTCGCCCCAAGTGCAAAAAAGACAAAGATATGAGTTTACAGACATTTTATGAAAGGGACTGTGAAAACAAGTTACGCTTAGGGCTTAGCCTTTCTTCATTTTCAGCACTTTAGAGAAAGTATCGTGCAACTCAAAACAATGCGAGTAGTGTGGGAGTAAAGAAAAAGAGCCAGCCACCACCCATGTCATGTCGCATTATTATTGCCCTCATTACTGCTTTTTTGTCTTCCATTTAGTATGATCATCTAAGAAACTCAGTTCCTCACAGCTTCGACATACATATTTTATTTTTATTATATTTCTCCAACGCTCTGTTGGCTGGCATCGTCAACAGAAAGACAGTTAAAATGTGGTTGATGTCCATCGGGTGTTCGTGGGGGAGGAACATTTTCCTGGAAATGAACCATGAATCTACATGGAATTTGTTTTCCACTGATTTATTTTTGAGTATTTGGCAAACTTTTTGAAACCTTATATTGCCAGTAAAGTTGGAGAATTGTCGATCGAACTGTTTTGGTCCACGAAATAACTAGGCCTTCAGAAACTACTATGTAATGCTTCAGTAGAAAATCATTACCTAGTCACATCCAACCACATTACAGATGTTTCAGTACTTCTTGTCAACCACGAATTAGTAAACAAACCAACCTTCCGCAGGAACTTTATACGTCACGAGGAACGTGTTGTGTGTTTAAGAATTGTTGTATAAGATTTATGGCAAACCACTTTGAATTATTGTCAATCTGCAAACAATTCGAAAACCGGCAAGTCAAGGGAATACTTTAAGAGAAACACAGAACTGATTTCCTAAATTAATAGCAGAAGAGAGACACGTAAGCATTGGGAAGGTTATGGGTCTTCCAATCGTAGCTTTGTTTTTCTCATCATTCTCAACTTCAACCTCTTCTTTCGGTACTTTTGGGTACCTGTGGCGTAAGTTAATAATGCGGAACGCGGGTTTTCAGTTTTCGCACATAAAAATGTGAAAAGATCAGACTTTCTTCATAAAGGTTTCCATTTAAAATTTGCATAAGTACATGAAATGAAAGAAAAGTTAAGATTTTTCCCTTCATATCAATCTTTCATTCTTTCAAGTAAAATTTCATAGGATTTCAGTGACAGGCACTCAGGAGAAAAGACTTTGTACATAAGCGGATTTAATTTCGGAAGGCTTCTAGTGGTATAAAAACTTTCACTTTTATCTACTACCAGGAATGTACATACATACAAAGG
>JAHZND010002910.1:0-14514 GCA_027744115.1 Acrocyrtus sp. NNG-2020 | reverse complement strand
AACATTCACACTCAAATTATGTAATAGCTGCTGAAACAGAGTGTAAGACATCTCTGATTTCTGTTTTATATCAACTTTTCCATTATTTTGCATTCATTTCTACTTCTACTCATCATCACTTGCCACCTCTCGCCTCTCATTATTATATCAGTCAAGGCAGTCGAGAACGTCTTAATCAATTTTTTTGGATCCCCGCCCCCTTTTTAAAAAAGTTATCACCAATCGAATATGACATACTTTGGTTATTGACACTGATATGAGAACGCCCTGCTTCGACCTCTCTCAGTTATGTAACCAAAGATCATGCGATCATAAGACCACATTACCACATGGCACAGACATTTTTGCAGAGATTCTTTAAGCTTCCGTTTGCGTTTCTCACAAGAATAAGATAGGAAGATAATTAATTATGGACAAGGACGTTATCCGGGCAACTTGGGCAGTTCGAGAATCTGCTTAGTCTTGCCCTCAATGACAAGCTTTCCAGGAGTTAAATCTGGAAAAAGATTTAATTTTATTTTTTAAAAAAATAACTTTTAAAAGTGATCACTGTTAAAGTAGGAAAACTTTTCACAGCTCACAACTATTACCTGCCATATTTAAAAGTTTAGCAACTTCTCCAATAAAAATCCTCCTCACAGGGAAGCACTCAGGCCAAAGGCACGGAAGTAAATGTGACGGAGAAGCTACTCTTCTCGCCGTAATGTACTCTCGTGCAGAGGCATGCAAAACTTTGTGGAGGACAAGGACAATTCAGTTCAGTGTTCAGTGGAAAAAACAACTACGAAATCTGTTCATTTATCTTGTCCATAGTATTAGTCCGTCACCGTCACCCCATATTTTTCCAAAGTAAACCATTTCCATTTCCAATACATATTGCAAAGATAAACTTTGCTGGCTGCTGATGCTGATGTTCCTTCCACATTTTCAAGTTTATATAACTTCACATTGACATTACAACTGGATTAGCGTCCCTCGTTAGATAACATTTCCCTGCCTATAGCTGCATTACTATTTTGTGAAGATGTACAAAAACCATTTTTTTATTCCCACTTTATCTATAGCCACTATACTACTACCTCTAGCCCGTCCACTCTAATCAAACTTATTTACCTACATAAAAATCGGCATTTTTAATGCATAAATGCTTTAAGCAAACTTTTCTTATGAAGCAAAAAATGTCCTTCTTGGGAATATTCCGAAAACAGGTTCCTTTTGGATATTTGTGCCCAATACTAATTATCGCTAACAGAGCTTTCATAATTCGACCGACCAATTACGCTGCATGTACCTACCTATTCACATTAGATAAGATTTCCAGTCATCTTCAGCATCCATCACCCATTTTTTACGCCCATGTTTTTTCGTGTCTATCCCAGCCCTACTATATGAAATATGAGTATAGCCAGCACTGAAGTTAAGTTATCTGCTCTTATCAATTTTCATATTAGTTTATATTTCATTACATGTGGTTGCAATATGTGGCATGGTTCAGCAAATAATTATGTTTAATGCATGGTAAACGTGTAGCATGAAGAAATGTGGGGTAGTAGTAAAACTGCGATCAATGTCGAACGAGACGATTACATATATCCTACTAATCGTAAGAAAAAAATGGTTGCTTTAATGACTACTCTTTTTACTCTAGGGATTTACTTTTATCCATCACAAATCACAAAATCCTTTTTTTTATGTCTAGTCTGGATAGCAAGTATTGTAGAAGTTACAAATCAGTGGTAAATGGTAAAAGTAACACGCATTATTCTATGGAAAACAACACATTCTTGTTAGTGTTAGAGCACTTTAAAAGAAGAAGGGTCGAAATGCTTAATTATCATCACTTGAAACCAGACTTGCAAGTTTTTATGCGAGCACAATGAAATACCACACACGCACCACACAGCTAGTAAAGTTAGGAGTCATTTTTCATGAGAATATGCATGGTTTTTACATTTTGACAAATGAAAACCACTTTATTTAGCAGAGAGGTTGAAGGTTAAATGATATTAAAATAAATGAAGCATGTGACAAAACTGACAAAATAAATAAAACAAAGCGTAGATTGTACAAGAGGGAAAGAATTAAATACCTACGTACAGAAATATAAAAAAACTTACAAGAAGAACATTGTCCTGTCTCTCTCAGTACCAATTGGAACTTTTGATGAGAACATTTTTTTTCTCATGCAAAATGTATTTTCTGGGCTAGGCTGGTGAAAAGAAGCCTTATATTTTAGGACTGTATTGTTTCGTGGAAAATCCCAATTCGAACAAAAACCTCCCTTTGTAAGGCTTCTTTTATGAAGTATGCATGTGGTTTACAATGACAGTTGCAATTGTCCCATTTTCATCTAGAATTATTTAAGCTATTTTATTATTTATTTAGCGCAACTAAATACACTATACTACAATTTTAAAGTCACATTTAGATCTTAATCCAAATATCTACAGAGTGGAAAAAGACTTTAAAAATGTAAAGAAAATGCCAAATTTCTAGTAAGTAGTTGCAACCTGCACATTTTAAATGTAGTTCCAAAGTAAAAAAAAATCCGATGTGAATACTGTGCCAATTGTACGAATTTGTTGGCAGAACGTTTAAGACTAATAATAATGCGATAATGATAGGCAAGAATAATGTAGCGCTAGCATTTGCGTAAACTCTCTCTCTGAAATATCTCTGGACTGTCTTGAAATTAATCCGTAAAGGTAAAATTACGAAAAAAAAATGGATTAGTAGATTTTTATAATGCCTTCTTAAATTCTTTAAGTGGAAATGTTAGTTTTCTTTGCTTTTACTGTAAGGAAAAACTTTTTAAATAGAATTTGCGACATCAAGACAAATGCGTTTTTGGCACACGTTCATATCACGAATTCATCAATTTTGTAAAGTCCCTATTGCACAAGCAAACCTATTATTATAGGCTCTTCTGTATGGCATGTCATACTAAAAGTTTTACCGGATGCATCTTCAATGAGCCGTGGTATGTCGACTTTTTTTTCTTTTCTTACCTCTTTACAGCAGATTTCTTAAAGTTGGTAAAAATGGAGAAAACAAATCAGATTATATCAATCAGTCCGAAGGGCCTAATAAGTGCACGCAGGTACCATATTCCTCTAAATCAAAATTTCATAATAAAAAACACGAAACTATTCCGTTTTACTTCTATTCCCGTTTGGCAAAAGCAGATTCGTTTCGTGAGTAAATTTTTCATAGGTGAATTGAATTTAAAAGCGTGTTATTGATCAGTGGAGAGATATAGATAGTAACCAGTAACCGGTAATTAAAAAACTTCAGAAATGTTTAATTAACTGTTACCAAATTCATCACCACGTTCAGCCCACCAACGCATTCCCATTTTTTTCATCTTTCAACCTTGAATCATGTTGTATCGTAAAGGTAGAGTAGCCATGCTGCCTTTGAGACCACTGGCCAGTTATCAAACTGTTGGATTCCGATCACGGCTCTGTTGCGTTTCCTGTCTTGACCTTACCTTTCAAAAGTAAGTACTTCTCTTTAAAATGCTTGTGACTACGCAGTTAGGGGCGGTTATTTTGAGGTGCTTTACAATAATTGAAAAAAGGCTTATTTGGCCAGTATTAAGCTGTCCCTTGACTCTCACTGATTTTAACCCTTTGGAAGTGGAGCCACTAAGAAAGCAGTACAAATTTGGAGTGAACAAATCATACCTAAAATGGCAGTGGAAGCTAAATCTGTTTGCACTTGGCCTAATTGCAGCTTCTCAAATCTACAAATATCTATATGAAAGTAGCACCATGGGAGAAAGTCTAATTAGTCTGCTGCTGTCAATCGCATTTTTAATTGTTACTTACTTCTCCTATTTCTACTACAAACATGGAGAAAGTACGGCTGGATTCTTCAACTCACTTATCAAGTTCGAACAGAAGCATATCCTTACTCATGGTAAAATAATTATTTCTTGAAAATAATGGCTGTCCCCGTCTTTTTTCCAATTAACTAAATTAATTAAGTGTCCTTTTTACAAATTTCCGCAGAAGGAAACAGTGGATATCTGCTCCTCCGAAAAAAATCAAAACGTGTGGCGTCCACAACTCGAACTTTCCTGGAAATGCTCTTCGTCTCGTGCATCTCTCTTGCTATGGGAGCATACGTATTTCCACTAGCTCCAACGAGATATTTCCCAGGCTTCCTGTTTGGAAAGGTATCGCTCCCATTCCAACTACTAAGCCATGGAACAGTTGACACAATTCGGAAGCTGCTGAACTCCTACTTGAGTTTTATGATTGCCAGAATGTACACAATGCAGGCATGGTTCAGCTACATATTTTGCATTTTAATTGCCACTTATTGCTTGTACTGCGCTCTTACCGCTTTTGATTCCGTTGATGTCGGCCACCGACGAACTTCTTCAGACTGTGGCGACGGCGAGGCGTCAAGCAAATATGCATCCAAAATTGTTACACTTTGCCGAGAAATGCAGTTATTGTGTCGAGCATTCAATGGCACTTTTAGCACGCATCTCACAATTATTGTCTTATATTGCCCCCTGGGATTTTGCATTTGTGGGTATACCCTCATCACCCAAAGCCAGCAGTTGGACATGACAATAAATTTCATTATGTGGTGGGGACACACTATCTTTGACCTTTTTGTTATACTGGACTACCCTCGAATGGTTTACTACCTAACTGAAGTGGATGCCGAGAGGGGAGTAAGGAGTAAAATATTTCGAAGGTTCCACTCCATAAATCGGCTCCAGCGGAGGCTTCTTGTGAGAGTTGTGAGGTCAGTCCCACCTCAGAAAATACGCGTTTTTCAAAGCAACTTCTGTCAGAGAGAAACCACTTTGGTTGTTCTTGACTATTGTATAAACAGTTTAGCCAATTTGCTACTCCTTGAAACTAATAATTAATGAAATGTGAAAAGAAAAACGCAAAAGTCATTCCTAAAAATATTTTTAATTTACTTTCCAATTAACTATTTTCCCATCTTAAAATCATTATAGTCAGTTACGCCTAGATTTATCTTTTTTCTTTCGAACGTCCCGAAGAATGAAAACATTTCCATCTTTTCAGCAATGATAAAAATGAAATGATTGAATGGCTCCAGTTGCAGTCTCCGTCTGTCTCCAGTGAAATCTGATTTCATTGCTGTGGTTTGCTTTGCTGTTCCCTTATCGCGTACTGTAACTGGAAAAGTACGTGACCTTTCATACACGAGCATGGCACCATCATGACCAACGCTAATAAGTAACCCAAAGTGCCATGACTTTATGAAATTCGGTACACAGAGTCGTAATTACATCTGAAAGCGAAAATATCTGAGTTAAACCGGTTTTATTTGCTTAGATGGTGAACTTTCCAGTAGCCTAAGCCAAATATAGACACTCTAATTAAAGTGTTAGTTAGTACCATTGACCGTTCATTATACTGTAAAAGTAAAGAGTATGCACTTGTGTTACACGTACACTGTTACAACAAAACATGACTTTAGTTGCTGAAAAACAAATTTATTTTCATATATCATCTCGCAAATTCTGGTTTTATGACAGCCTAGCCAATATTATTTTTTACACGTGTAAATCGAATAAAACTGATTAAAACGCAATTTAATGCTCAGCCAAAACTGGTATGAACTGGACTTACACGGGACTAAATATTTATGCCAGCAGTATTTAAAAAGGAATTCTCCAGCAACATTCCACTCAGTTACCAATTCACTTGAAATAAGTCTAGATTACTCTGATACTCTGGAAAAAGTTTTCAAAATTCTGAAAAAAGTTGAGTTGATTCAGAATGGCTCCAAACACAGCAAGCCCACCTCCACCGATCCAGGAGGATACTGAGTTTCAGTATCAAATCCCGAAGCAAGCTGCAGCTGAAAACGGACCTCCGAATAGTACTTACCCGGGAATTTGGAAATATCCAACTAATCGGGATGTTCCGCTTCGTATGGCGGAGGACTGGTTGGATGGTAATTTTTTTTTGAAAAGTTTTTGAGGCTAATTAAATATTTTGAAAATGCGTTTTTGCTATAATGATTTTGTTTAATTTTTGTTCATGCAGCAAAGAAAACGGACGACGACATTGGCGCATTATGGCGAATCCACAACAAACTTTACGATCTGGAGCCATTTATTCAAAAGCATCCTGGTGGCTCACAATGGCTGGAAATGTCTCGTGGAACAGACATCACTGAAGCATTCGAAGCATCCCATGTAGTAAATATTAACATGATCGACATGATTTTGAAAAAGTACTACGTGAAGGATGCTACATCACCCCGAATATCGCCTTTTACACTAAAATCTGACGGTTTCTATATGACACTGAAGCGAAAGTGTGAGCCAATTTTGAAGAAAGTTGGAACAGGACCTTCTTTTACAGTTCTGCTTATGCAAGACGGACTGGTTCTTACTTTCCTGGGATTTGCGTTTCTTGGGGCAATGTCAGACTCACTTATGATGGCTGTCATTTCCGGGATGTTCCTTGCTTTCTCCACTACTGGAGCACATAACTTTCTCCATCTCAAGGACAACTGGAGGCGGTACTATTTTGACCTGAGCTTTAATTCGTCGTATGAATGGAGAATCACTCATGCCTTTAGTCACCACATGTATCCAAATACTCTCATGGTAAGCGAAAAATAGAGTTGAATTCTGTCTTCTATGCAGTTAATTGTAAACTAATTGGTTTTTTTCGTGAAATTATTTAGGACATGGAGCTATCCTTATATCCGACTTACCAGTTTCTCCCAAACCGCCCCAAACCTTGGTACCAGCGCCATTTTTCTATATTTTACTCCCACTTTGTCTACGCAACTGGCTTTTGGGTTGACATTTGCAAGCGAGTTTACCACGTCTCCACCGGAAAGAAGGGGCTTCGTCCTGAAAATTTTCTGGTACTTCTCGAGCTCATCCTATTCACCTTCTTTGCCAACGGAAACTTCATCATTGGACTGAAAACGTGGGCTATGATGCACACTGTGTGCTCTCTTTGTTATGCTCACAATTGGAGCTACAGCTTCCCATCATCATACGACTTGCTTCCATGATGGGGATGAGCCCCTTCCAGATCCTGATTTTGGGATTGGCCAGTTGGACGCAACAAAGGATAGAGCAGAAAATTTTTTCAATCATTTATTCGTAACTTTGATCACCTTCGGACACCACCCGCTTCACCATCTCTTTCCGACTGTGTGCCACTCCAAGCTTCATTACATTAGAGAAGTGTTTGAGGAAACAATGAAAGAATTCAAGCTGAACTATCCTGGAATTCCACAGGTAGAGCTGTACCGTACCTGTTACGAGCAGCTGTCAAGGACAGAACCGTTCCAAAGGAAAAAGACGGACTAAATGAAGCTGAAAACAGCAAGAAATGTCAACTACACGTAATTTATTATAAACTCGTCAACATTTTCATATTTAATTATTTTACAGCTACTTAATTTTACTCGTCAATTTATAAATATTTTATTTAATAGCATTATAATGTGTGAATTTGTACAGTTAATTATAAATGTAAATATATTTATGGAGGTAATAAAAATAAAACGCTTGATATTATACATATGGAGCCATTTTGTCAAACCACGGGACTTATCTGAAAAAAGAAACTTTTCCATTCACGCTAAAATTTTCTCATGCAATTTATCATTCACGGGACCTACTCATGAATTTTATGAACGAAAACATTATTTTCCCTTGCGACTGCAATTCCAGCAGAAACAAGCCGCAGCTTGTTAACTTAACTTGTTAATCATTCCTTGAAAAAATGCTGGTAACTAAATGATTCCGATATGGTGTCATTCATAAGTGTAATCGAGAAATGCGAAAAGTCATTTCTTAGTTCATTTTTATCGTCCAACATCCGACGATCCAAATATTTCTGCAAACTTAATCTCTTTACTGAAGCAGACGGCGTCTGATATTTCCTTCCAAAGCAATTGCTTATATTAAGAAAGGATTAAGCGATAAACGATAGCCAACCATAACTGCTTAAAGCTAGTTAAAATGCATCCAAACGAAAATAATAAAAATAGCTGATAAAGCTGGAAAAAACTTGGCAAAGGTCATAAAAACTTGTCTTGCCACTCTACTAAAAAAGATAGGTTTTCCGAGTTTTTGTTTTTAAAATTTTCCACTTAGAACATTTAAATGAGCTAAATGAGCTTATGGCTCTAACTCTTTATAATTCAAAACAAAAGTGTGCTTCTTTTCGTCTAAATTTTTGGAGTTGGAGCATTATTGATAAGCACGTGCAATAAGCACTCTCTAGTATTAGCGCAATCATAGTTATTTACGTCCACAAATTCTGACAGTTCTTAATATCCCTCTTAAGATCGTAACCCGAGTTTTCGCAGTAATTAGAGTAGATATTAAATAAAACAATTGATATCTTTTATACTGCCATTGTGCATAACTAACGCTGCTTGCGATTCACTTCAAGTTAATATCAAATGATATGATTGGTACATAAAAAAAGAAATGTGAATTTTGGAAACGTTTAACTATGCTTAGTATTTATTAAACAAATAATTTTACGTAAAGGCACCTATTTAACTACTGAAAAAACGGAACAAAAACAAATTGGCATATGGGTTGGTTATAGGATACCTGCTATATCAATATTTACCTGGAATACAATAGATTAAATAATCCACAACAAGCACGCCAAACTTTACTTGTTTTTTAATACAAAAAGTAATGATTTGCAGCTAACAAAATTCAGGTAATTTTGAAAAAGGTTCCTGAGGAATTCATATTTTGTCATTTATGGGCAATTTCTTTCGTACAATTGCAATTGTAAAACAAAATGAGAGATAATGCAAAACAATCAAATTTTAAATAAAAATAGGACTAAAAATTATGTTCCGCAATGGAGTGAAAGCGAGCTTAAGTGTTTTCATCCAACCCTCTTCACGTGCAGACAAATAGCGCTTATTTTTACATAACCCTGAATACTTTTTTATAGTAAAATGGATAGTCAACATCGTTCAGTTTTTTAGTTTTCTGCCAAGGACAATCTCGCGGATGGACTAGTGAATAGTGACAGAAATGTTCTACTTGAACTATTGTTTTCCTATACCACTTAAGCTTTTGCTTTTCGTTCCAGCTCTAACCCATGAAATTTCCAGCCCGGGATCAATCATAATTCAAAATTTGAACCGCTTCGCCCACTCATTCCAATCATGTCTAGTGCAGCTTATCAACTACGAAGGAATTGATTTTCTGGCATTCCAGAGACCTGTACTACTATCAAAATATAAACCAAATTTGACAGAAGTTCAAGGCCAGGTCGCTGGCGACTTCGCCGCAAAATCTCGAAATTGGTTCTGCACCGCTCAAATTTACTTATACCCTCCATTAAAAAACGTGAAGAGAAATGCCTTCAGAAAGCAATTGCCCAATAAAACGAGAAGATTTTTTATGTTGGGCTTACCTCCTCAGTACATAAATTTTGGGTTTTCTAGCAGAAATTCGACAAATGGAACCTCCTCCAGAATTACATATTTCCAAAGGAAACCGCATCAGACATATTCTGTACTTCTCACGAATGAAATCTCAAATTCCAAAACTGCCAGTGCGGATTCTATACTGGAGAATGTTCTGCTATGGATAAATTTACTTATGTACTTGGAAGACGGAAATCGGCCAGATTCCTACAATTTCTTCAGTGACCTCTTCGTTCTATTTACACCTCCATCAAAGAAACGAGGCACCGTCATAATTAGAAAGACAACCTACTACATCTGCAAATATTGCAATAGATGTTATCCTTCTTACGACCTAATTTCGATTCCTTTCCAAAGCTGGGGCAACATGAG
The DNA here is from genome assembly GCA_027744115.1 of Acrocyrtus sp. NNG-2020. Taxonomy (NCBI): domain Eukaryota; kingdom Metazoa; phylum Arthropoda; class Collembola; order Entomobryomorpha; family Entomobryidae; genus Acrocyrtus; species Acrocyrtus sp. NNG-2020. Next base: position 4,710 of record JAHZND010002910.1, on the reverse strand, counting down.
AAATATTCAAGGAAGCTTACTCCCTCACAAAAAGAAAATAGCTGGGCATGGAACGCCCTGGGTAATAAAAACTACTCCAAGTCAAGGATTACCTCATTCAGGTTCCTTCAAACAGAAGAAGCCTCATTATCTCCACATCACCTCCGAAAAATTGCTGGACATTGATAAATTCGGCTACATTTATACACGACAAGAATTCTGGAGCATTATATTTGGCAATGCAACTTTCATTACTGATCTCGTTCCGCTTGAAGCTTGCTACAAGCAAACCAAGTTGTTTCAGTTAAAGCCAAGAATTAGCGTGTCCCGATCTGCCCCTCAATACAGAATTGCGCTCCAGCGGAATGTAGAGCACTTCACGTTTATTAGCTGCACTACCAAACTTCGTTACAGCGGAATATTTTCTCTGAACAAATTACTCCTTGCATTCGATACCATTGTTTGGGCGCTATTGTTGGCATTTTATTTCCTATTTTTTCTTATTTTCTACTTCGTATTGGTCGGAGTCGCCGAAAAATTCGAGGAGCATTACTTACTTCCCTACAGCTTCATGGCAATGTTCAGCTCTTCAGCTGTCGTTCTTAATGTCTACGGTCTAGTTCTGGAGAAAGGGAGCATATCAATAATTGATAAACGAGGTGATAATAACAGCCCAGCGTCCACAATGATTTTACTGACTCCCTTCTTATTAGCAAGCGTGATAATAAGTAGCTCCTACAAAGGGAAGAATTTGGATCAGCTAACGGCACCGCGACGTTTCCTCCCATTTGAAACTTTAGATGACTTACTTGCTAATAATTTTTCTTTGTTTTATATAAACTCAACGAACTCATCCAACTTTTTGAGTGTGCTGAAGCAAACTGTTCCTCCAATTATGAGGGAGGAAAAAGAGCAATTAATAGTAAAACTTATGAGAAGTTTGAAGAGTATAAGAGAAGTTCGACTAAAAATGAGGGCCTGCTCCAGCCCAATTGCCACCTTTCTGGGGGAGCTGGACTCTGCTTTAATTCGGAGGTACTTGCTCAGACACATTTCCGTGGAGGATATTAGCGTTGGAAAAGAGACATTCGCGAAGCGATATGTTGGATGGAGAATTATTAATATTGTGGACCCTCTGGTTCGCAAGGGACTCACTGCTTTAGCCGAATTTGGACTGTATAATCAGTGGAATAGGATGAGAATGCGAAGATTATTTTTAATGGGTAAGCTTGGCTTCCGGAAGAGCATCCAATTTGTTCCAGCTCACAAAAATGAAGAGACTAGTCAAAACCCGAGTGCGCTCAAACTGGAAAGTAATCTTCTGACTGTGTTTTTTCTAATTGTGGGAGGATGCGTTGTCGCCGCTGCAATATTTATTTGTGAAGTTGCATGGAATGCTGCGAATAGAGATGTTGTAATGCCTTATTAAAATTATATCGAGTGAGAAGAGCATATAACAAAAAAATAAATTTAAAATGTACATCGAATTGATATGTCTTTGCCCTAAAATTATATAAGTTTTGGAATTTTCCTGAAATATCTGGAAGCGATTAATACGCGCTTCCTTACTAAAAAGCCTTAGAGGGTCCTAATGATGACCTTGACCATTTGCATGAATGCTAGATTTCATTTCCGTTTTGTTCTTTTATTATGTCCGGAATTCCGTATTTATTAAAAGATATCGTCCTCTCGCTCTCATCATCATGCATCCATCGGATATCTACTTGGTAGTCATTTCTCATTGCCGTAACTTGGAGTGCTCCACATTCGAACTTGATTCTTCTTCATACACACCCTGCTACGCACAGTCATTAACTAACTGGCGAGTACTTTAGCAGTTAGAACTTAACTGTAGTTTTATCGCATATATATATATATTATTACATTAATTGGTGCAGTGCATTACAACACAACAATTTAATTTGGACTTTGGTTTCATGTTGTGCTCATCGAGACCTTTCCCGTTTCCTCCACCTAGAGTTCCAGTTAACTGCAAAAAGTAACGGCAGTGCAGCAGCAAATAAGTAGTCCGGAAGGATGCCAAAGGTAACAAAAAAGGCGAGCGGAGGAAAGAAAGACAACAATACTGGAGATAAGCAACCGGAAGGTGAAGGTGTTTTTGTCGTTGAAAAGATTTTGGATAAGAAGTTCTGTTTAAGAAAGGCTTACTACCATGTTAAATGGCAGGGATGGGATATGTAAGTGAAACAGTGAAATTGACTAACTTAGCTTTTAACGTCCTAAACACGTGGGCATTTATTTTTAGGTGCTAACTTTTATGTTAAGTAACTTAATTTTGAAATTGTTCTTTTCCTATGCAGATCTGAGAGTACATGGGAGCCGGTTGAGAACCTTCATGGCTGCGCAAAATTGTTACAAGACTTTGAGACCAAAGCGACCCTGGGGAAGAAGGGTAAAGGGGGCCCCGGTCGTGGTTCAGGTTGTTTGAATAGAAAGCGCCGTAAGCGCGCTGGCGTGTCAAAGGACGAGGATGATGATGAGGAAGAAGACGAGAAAAAATTCGCTGTAAAAACTCCAAATGCAAGGGTATGAATATAAACAATTTAGAACACAGGCATTTACCCAAGCCAAAAGCCAGATTCAGTTTATTTTATGAGTTATTTTTGCTTTCTATAATTCTAAATTATGACTGTGTCTTTGTGACAGTGCTTCAGAGTACTAGAGGAGTGGCCTGCAGACAAAGACCCGATTTCTGTTGAGGCAGTAATTTATGTGGGCGATGAGCTGGCATATGTGGTGAAGAAGAAGACACGACTAGGTGGCGACAAACTAAATGGATCGAATGCAGTGGTGATACTGGCTGGTGCTTTTAAAAAGTGGTTCCCGGAATTGGTAATTAAGTACTTACGAGGAGAGGGTCATATGGGCTCAAGTTGATGAGATGAATGACGAAAAGTCCAAAGTAACTGCGCAAATTAATCTCTTGAAAATAAATGGATTTGGAAACAAATCAGACTATGATCAAAGTTCTGGCGCAAGTCATGGAGTTTCAGAAGTTGAAATCAAATCAGAAGATGATCAAAATGCTGGATCAAGTCATGGAGTTTCAGGATTTGGAAACAAATCGGAAGATGATCAAAATGTTGGCTTGAGTAGGGGAGATTCATCATTAGAATCAGAACAAGAACAAGATTCTCCGAATGTTACATCGAGCCAGAGCAAGGCACCTAATGATAATGAAGGTTCTGCTGAAGGTATTCAAATTCATGATCTTACTTCGAAAGTGGAGGAATCCGAGCAATGTCCACCATTTCCCGGCCCAATGGATGATTCTGAAGAGGATGAAGACGAAACACAATTGAACTTACACGAAGACGATGAAGCTACTGATGTCAATGAGCGAAATTCTGTTGCAAGTGAGATTGAGAAAGGTAATTCGAGTGAAGACGAGGATGAGGATGCGCCAGAATCGTCAACTAATAATATCAGTATTAACAGCGTGCTTACCAATGAAACCACTGACGTGGGAAGTGCTGAAGAAGACGGAGGTGGGTCTTCAGCAAGCTCAAGTAGGAGCAGAAGCCCCTCTTTCAGCTTGGCCACTGTGTCCTTAGTTGGCTTAGATGAAACAGATGAAGAGGAAGAGGACATCCCTAACTCGGACTAAAGTCAATTAACATTTACCTTAATTCCCACCTATTCATATTCATCATAAAGTTTAATTATATAGTATTATTAAATAGTATTAACTATAAAGATAATCTAAAATTATGCTACTATGTATATCCCGCATAACATAGCATAGGATTAACTTTATGTGTTTCCTTATATAATAATTATAAAAGTTTCATAATAGTATTTATCCTTCAACAAATCAATAATACCTCGATTTGAATGTTTTCAAGGATGTGCGTGGTTATACTGGCCGGTGGCCGTTTTCATTCACAAGTCTCAGTGCTAAGTGAGTTGGAAAATAAAAAGTAGATATATATCAGTTTTGAATCTTACCCAAATAAAAGCCGAAATGTTCATAGATATTCTAGTTTTATTGATTACTTCTATAAGGATTCCCACATGATTATATAATTTCCTTCCAAAATCATTTCATATTCATAACCAGAGTTATATATGTATTAATAACTCACATCAATCAATATCATTTTAATTTCAGCTTCCTTATTGAAATTCCAACTGCGTTTTTATATTTGACATGCAAACTCCCAAATCCGTTGTTATTTGTAGACCATCACAGGCAAAAATAGGTATCTGTCACGTGGACAAACATCTAATAAATGTAATAAACTAGTTTTCTATCTTCTTCGTCATTCGTAGCCAATCATGGTATGGAAAAGTAAGAAAAAAAATTGGCTTTTGAGAATTACTGCATACTTTAATCATAACAATTTTCGTCAGGACTTTTTATTTCCTTTGTTGTAAACATGCAAAAATAGGCATTGTTGTTGACACACTAAACTTAACTATTGCATGGAGCAGGTGTGTGTGCCTGGCACTTTTGGCAGTAATCACTTTTCTCTTCTTCATAACATTTCAGATATCTCCCGTCAAATTACGTGTTTGTCAAATTATCATTTCCTATTCAGAGAAACACTTTATCTTCTGCTTTGAAGTTGTAAGAAAAATGGCTAAATTGGCTGTATAATTTGAATTTTTAAACTTATGACGCATTATAGCAGTTTTTACTCTCAGTTTTCTGTTTACCTACGCACTATTGCATAATTGATAGAATGGAACTGGATAGTTTACACAGTT
>JAHZND010002909.1:0-14591 GCA_027744115.1 Acrocyrtus sp. NNG-2020 | reverse complement strand
TGTGTTTTTTTGCTTTATCCAAGTGCCTCCTCCGTGATGCCTTACATAGATACTGATAGATTGGCTGTGACTTACGGTTAACCTGTTTTTGCAGACTTTTTTTGTACCATTTCACTTTTATTACACAAAAGCAAGAGCCAATAAATACCTGCTAACTTTTCTCATACTAATTATTATTAATATTAATTATAATTAGCGGAAATCTATATCGCCATTCGCCATTTTTTACCAATTTACAATTCACACACGCTACCTGAATTCAATTTTTTGGAGAAATCTTCAATGTCAATCTTAAAATTTTACTTTTGCGCTGTAGCATACAACAGGGTCATGACAGTGAACATGGTACAGTAATGACATCTTCACCTTTCAAATAGGGCACTGATCTAAATGAATGTTATGTTGATGAACCTCACCTCCTTTTTTTCGTGCTCAAAAGTCAAATGAGTTTACTTGGTTTTCGCATTCCTACATAATACATTTTTTATATCCTATGTCACAAAATATTACAAATAATTCCAAGAATCGCTTCCTTGTTTGTTAGTAGCTTCTCGCACTTTCAGAATGAGCTTTTTGGCGCTTATGATGCGCTATAAGATAAAATATATCCAATACTGTTTCGTAGGACACTGTTCTTGTTTTTCTTGACAGCTACATCACACTTATTTACTCCTTTTGATTATCTCTCTTTCATTTAAAAACGTAAAAAAATAGTTTACTGTCATAAAGAGGAATAAAAAAAGGTTCAACAACCTTAAAAAAAGGTTCTCGTATGGTCGTGGTCGGTACCCTAAAATATAATATAGACTGCCGACACTACACGAATATGAATGGCCGCAAATAAGGGTATGTCATAATCGCTAAGAGAAGAGTTACTTTACAAAAAAAATCCTTAAATGGGGTACACGATGAGGTACATAAGAACAACTACAGCGTAGTATTATTGCGTAGTTATTACCGCTACACTGCGATCTGCGATACAAAAAATCAAAGGATGCCTGTCGTGTCAGCCACTGTGGACAGTTCATTTAATGTCCACAGCTTTGCTTTTCTCTAATATTCCGTATGATTCGTTTGACTTTATAATACAAATCAGGGAGTTATTTGTCGTACAAATATTTTTTTGGCATAAAATCGTATTTTTTTCATATTTTTCTCACTGCGCGTTTGGCGTCTCCTATGGAAAAAAAGTGGAGTAGAGAAGGCACGGCATGAGAAAAAATGGGGCCCAGTTTCAGGCATACGCCAGGCGTCTGCTTCTACAAAAGTGGTTTATGCTGGTGATATGGACGTGATGATGAGGGAAGAGGAGCGAGAAGAGAAGTGTAAAAATGTGGGTCTTTCTAGTTTGCAAAGTGCCTAGGAGAGGAGCTATATGGGCTTTACGGCAGAAAATATGAGAAACAAGCGTCGAAGTGAATTATTAGAACTATTTATTTATTGCCATTCCTTTCGTTTTTAGCTATTTCTGTTGTTCACGAAAGGATGAAACAACTGAAAAGGATTGTCGAGAAAAGAGTTCATCGACACACACGGTGATTTTGCAAGACCCTTTTTGCCCACAAAATTGTTTGGCTTTTCGACTGAGATTGGTATTGGATAGTCGTTCTAACTTCTATAAGCGAAAAATAAACTTTGTATTTGGTATTCTTTTTGGATATTAGGAACTATAGGCTTAGGCTTATATGCTCTTCCCTCGTGCAAAGTATTGCATTACATTTATTATTTTGGGGAAACACGTTGAACTTCTTGTGAAGTTTGAATTGTCAAGTGGAATTTTAACCATTGGACACTTTGGAATTTTTACTGGGATAAAAAAATGCGCTTTACTTTTTTAAAAGAAGGGCTGTGCAAAAGATGTATTTTCTGGGCTAGTAAGCAGACCAGAGGGGACTTTTGTTTTGGCAATGGAAACGATAAGTTGTATATCTGACTCAGCTGAGGTCTCTGTGATGATGCTACGGATGCGGGGAATTTTTAGTTTTATGTAATGAGGGAAAAATCAGGAAAGAGATGGGCAATTTTAAAGTGGATGAGTACTGAGTACTCGTCCTTGTAGCAAGTCCGATTGAAAAATGCACCCATCTCACTTATCTCATTATTAGCAGAACCAAAATCTTTGATGTATATTTTATATGAATGACGTAAATACCTAATTACTTTTTTGCCATTACTAATTTTTTGTTTACGTTCACCAAGAAAATAATGATGGAAATCACGTTAATCATGTATCAAATAAATGATTGGCATCATTTTAATGATCAATCATACGGCATGCATATACCCACATCAAAATATTTAAATTTTGCTGGCTGAATATTGGAAAAGCTGCTGGAAAAAAAATAAGTACTTACAAACTATTAAACTAATAATTTATCCATTTCAATATTTTAATGGATTTTTAGCACAAAAGCGAATGTGATTAGGTGCGAGTTTTTGCGGTAAGTGGGATTTTGTTTTCTTATATCAATATCCATTGAAATGAAAAACATTTATATTCCACTCACTTTTACCAAGAGTCATCGTTGGGGTCATTTGTCGGCTCACGCACACACCTTGATAGTTTTATCTCGGTAGAAATTATATCATTTAAAAAGATTTTTTTCCGCAAAATAGACTTAAGATACCCAAGTGCGGTAGTGACGATATGGACATGACTGCGTATTTACAGCAAACTTTCCATCGACGTTCTCGGAAAGGTCTAGTCTACTTCAAGTTGTGTCATTATTACAGGTGTAAGACTAAATGGAACAAGCTGAAGAACTCCAAAATCATTAGAATTGAATTAACGCTGGCAAGGTTTAGACTGCACTATGGCCTTGATATTCAAAGCAATGCAGATTGTAGTGCAGCGTTTGAAGAAAGAGCAAAGAGTTAAAGTTGTTTACTCCACGTGCAGAATGTAGGCATATGTAAAGTCGTTAGCACATCGTTTGAGCTAATGCACGTATGTAAGGTACGTTAGATAGCTAGATACTGCCTTTAGCCGGATTAGAAGGAAGTTATGTAGAAGCTTGATTCCCACGCTTACAGTTCGACTTCGTTAAGGCGAGTCAAATAAAAATTGGTAGCAAGTTACATACTCTCCGCATTTGGATTGTACCCAGTACCCGCTACCAAAATTTACTGGAATTTTAAGGAATTTATCTGCGCATAATATACATATGAGACATAGACAACTTCGTTTTCTTTTAATTGTCTTTTGTATTTTACGCTTAATTTCTTCCAGTTGAAACTAATAGAGGTTTAGCGTGCCTCCTACTATTTAATTATGCTGCATTTTTGTCACTTACAATTAGTCAGTAATGTATGCAACATATTCAGTTAAAATTTACACGTATTCTGATTACCCTTTCGCACTGTTTTGGGAAATTGTCATTTGAGAAATTTTGGAGAAAGATAATGATTAGTAAATCCCAAGGACTAGTAAGGGAAAACTGGTAATTACGCTAATTTGAAGTTTCATTTAGCTTAGCTAGAGTGGCAGTTTCATACTTTGTAACTCAACCACTTTGTAAGACTCATTGTTAAAATTTTATAGTAATACAGAAAATATGGCTAGAGATTATCTGTAAAAATTCGGCTTTGAATTTTATTTGTCCATTGATCAAAAGTTTGGTATTTTTGTCATTTGATCGAGGATAGTAGGCACAATACCTAATTTTATATGCGCGCTATTACGAAAAAAAATACAAATTTAATTTAAGTATGAACAGGTATGAACATAGTCTACTACGTTCGTGTTTTCTTTTCCCCATAAACATGGTCAATTTTCCTGATTGATTTCTACTACAGGATCATGCTCATGCAGTTTCTTCTTATATCCCATATACAAAAATAAAACGGTGGGGGTTTTCAATGCATTATTTCCGGTTCCATTAAAGTGGGAATGCTTGAGTAAAGGAAAAAAAAGTTTTCGCCAGGTGTTCCATCTCCATCCTCATCTTTAATATAGAGAAAGGCTCATCACACTAAAGTAGAAATTTTTTTGGGGTAAAAGTGCTCCTAAGTGAGTAGGGGAAGGACAGAAAGATGATGTGTGAGAAGCGTCAGAAGGTTTGACAAAAATTGCGCTCAGTAATTCCTTTCCTGGCGTGTGACATTTTAACACGCGCTTTTCCTATTAGAAATCCATTTCTATCAATTTCCCTAGAGCCTCATCCTAATCAATAAAAAGTGATAACAAAAAAGGATTCACTACACACAAAGTCTGACAAGTTTTCTCCTGAGGTTATTTATCGTGCAGCTACAGTTATTACAGCTACCCAAAACATAAGCGATCATATATTGCAACTGACAATAGAATTTGGCATTTTCTCCCTTAATCCATAAAATGATACGTTTTTTATAGACTCATCGTCACAAAACCACCTTTCCACCAGCGGCCAATGAAGACAAATTACTAGAATTTTGTCGTAAATTTGCTCTTTTTTTAAAAAAAATCGTTTCTCTTTGAAATGTTTATCCGTTTTGTTGATTGAAGTCCCATAAATGAAATAGGAAATATGGGAACCTTCCATGTGAAGTACCACTTTCCTGCAAAAACAAAAAAAGCGAGCCGACATCCACAAAATTACAAGTAGAGACAGGTGCAATCTACTCGTCAGTTTAATTTTCAAGATCAAATAACTACCGCACGTTATGTATCATGATCATGACAGAGTCACCATCGAAGGTAGTTTTTTTTGGAAGGATAAAAGTACGATTAAAACGCAAAATTCCGTGTCTAGAGGTCTTTCCTTAATTTAGTTGGAAAAGGAGCACGCTGCTCCTGCGGCATACAAAAGAGTTGTTAGAACTTTTTATCCAATCTATCACAAAACGCCAACGCCACAAACCTACATCACAGAACATAATTAGCAGAAACCCCCAAGTATTAGCGGAATTATTTAATTTCTTTTTATGATTATCGAAAAAAAATATGTTCAAGCACTCTCCTAAAACCATAAACCATCTTATAAACCTGAAAGTATTTGATACATGTTTTGTACCCTGTATAGTTGCCTACATTTATTACGATGCTACATTTTCTGGAATTGATGCTTTATAAAACACGGACTCCTCCGCTCCGATTGCGAACGGAATGAACCCCCATTTTTTAGCGAAAGAAAAACCCAGACTTATTCTCTTGTCGGCTTAGTGTGTGGTAGTTGGTAGTGGTTGTGGGAATAAAAGAAGGTTACTATGAAATGATGTAGGTAGCTCTTACGGAGAATGGGCTGTGGCGGAGTTACCTTGTTGCATGTGGAAATTTGACGTTTGATATTTCGCTGCTTTTGGTGGTAGAAGGCAGCAGCACAGTTTAATGGGCAGTTGACTACAACCATGAGAAAAAACATGAAAGTTTCCTCTGAGAAATATGATGGAAAGGAAAGAAGAGCATTTTTCAACTTCCAGCAGATATGTCATATAAAAAGCTTCGTAAGCCTGTTAAAAATATATTTGCTCAGGAAGCCACAACTTTCAGTCTGATTTTTGAAAAAAAATTATCAGCAAGAAGGAGAATGCGTGAACAAGTGTCAGAAATGAGAAAAGACGTAAAAACTAATAAGCTAAAAAAATGATTATGGCATAAAACTGATTGACTCCGACATTGGTAAAAGTCCAATGAGAATTCAGATAATCTATCTACGAGTCCATCAAAAAAGGGGGAAAATGTGCGAGCTATTTTGTTTCGCCTTTGAAGCCAAAAATTACAATGACGTGTACCGTGTACTTTTTTGTCTTTGGCTATAGCTATCAAAAACGCATCAGACTATGGAGTGTACACGACTCTCTCACAATTTTCTATCATCAAGTAACCTTTCCTGAAATGAGTTTAAGTGAAGCATTTAATAAAAACAAGCATAATAACAATCAAAAATCAACGCTATACAGGAGGAGCACTCCCATGGTCCCATGCACGATACAAATGGGAAGTGTAGGGCAAAGGCAAAAGGCATTTTCATTTTTCCACTTGAGAACGGATTTATAATGTGTGAACGACGATGGGAGATGATGATGGGGCATGGGGCTCGGTATCGTATAAGTGCAGAACAGATCTATCAATTAACTATAAAATATGAAATAGCTACATCCATTGAACTAACAATCCGTGTAGTGACGACTTGATGACGACTGTAAAAGTACGATCACGATCTATGTGAAAACGGCTGTGCCGTGTTCGTTCTTTCTACTTCCACTTCCTGGAGGCAAAGTAAACAAAAAAAAATTAATGACTCGTAACCTTTCTTCCATGAGACTTGTATTGGAGGTGAATTATTTTTGTCTAGAATATTAACTTAACAAAGTATAGCTAAATATGAGATGAGGAGAGAAGAGAAAAAGGTTTTTCTAAGCTGAACTAAAAACTGTAGCATGCTGTCGATTGCGGTAGGCAGTGTTTTTATTTTATAAGGTTTGTTTTTCGGTAATTTACTTTCATTCATAAGATAATTTCTCCATTGGTACTCGGTGATTACATCTAATATATCTGTGATGAGTTGCTAAATGATTTTTATTTGGGAAGCCCTATGCACGTCACCTCGCCTTTTACACCTGTAAGGTGTGAATCACTCCGATATGCTGCCAGTGTGCAGTGTGTTATTCAAAAATAAGCCATAAATCAAAAAAATCAGACGGAGCACTGTTTCTGAATGAGAGCATGAGAAATTGAGAGCCAAACATAGAGTCCCCCTCATTACCCAAAATCATTGTAATTGAGGCGACTTGAAAAGGGTGTAAAGGTATAGCTTTTTGTAGTAAGAAAATTATACTTTTTAGAAGCCCATTCAGCAATCTGGCTGCGGAGGAAAAGTTTGGAAATTGCCTTTTTGTTGGGAGAGAGGCATCGGTTCGGTAGCAATCTTCATTTCTATTTCAGAAGTTTAATTTTCTAAAAATAGGGTGGACCTTTTTTGAGAGCGGAGTATAATGCCTTATTATTATTATTAAATGTATTATACTTATGAATTAAATTAAGAGCACTTATCAGAGAACATGTACACAGTCCTTGCACGCACACTTGTAAATGATGTATGTTCTGTTCGTACAAGGAAATTTTCATTAATTTATGCTTCCCCAAATCCCATTGGAGTCTGGATCCGTGAAAACTTCAGGAATCAGGATTAATATATTTGTGTCAAGCCACACTTAAGAGCTCTGTTAATTGCTACATCAATATTTACGTAATCGTGATAGTGTTAATATAGTGGATTTGAAGTTGATCTCTGTGAGTACCCACAAATCGGTTTTACATATTGCCTGATATGCAACGTATTACGTGGAGAGCGCAAGGAACAGAAAAAAGCCATTGGATATCTTCTTTTGTACTGATTGAAACTAAACATTACGAATTTTCGAACGGCGTTATTTGCTAACTAGTTCCAACTTTCTTTGCTGGCTTTCGTAAGTAGCATAAATAAACGGTAACATTTATTTATTCCTTGAAAACTATATAACATTTGTAAATTTTTACATGTTTTACACTGATGACTAAAAAAGTCAATTAAGGAAGTTTTAAAGATTGTAAAATTATTTTTGGGTTCGTCTGGCATTGAAAGCTGAACTACAATAGTAAAATATTTTTTTAATACCTGCTTACTCCACTTCATCATCCCAATTCGAAATTACTGCCATTTTCTATCTTTCTCTTCCCAAGAGCTAGCCAACACTCTTTCAGAGTATAACTATTGAAATGGAAAGAAGGTCTCTGGAGACGGAGAGAAGTAATTTGCGAGGACTGGAGAGTGGAGACTGGATGGACTGACGAGCAACGTTGGGTGGGATTCCCAGCATAAATCCGCAAAGAAGATTACGTGAATTTCTCACAGTCACACAATTAATACATGAAAGGCCAAACATGACTACCGGAATGAGTGATGAGGATGATGTATGAGAACATAAGACGAACAGAAAGAGCTTTAAAGCTCATCACTACTAAATCGAAGGCTTACAGCTCATAATTATGTCCAGTGAGGCAGTGATATAGTTTTTCAAAATTGCGCCTCTTATTTAACAGGAGTAGTAGGTGGCTGTGGCTGTGGCTGCGAATCGGATGTCCGAAATGGCCTGTTCCTGTTTAAGTATGCTACGTTCGCAGCAAAAACAAGGGTACCAGAATCGGCAGAGTCGCAGAAAATTTTCCACCCTAACAACTTTTTATTATTTCTTCTTCTCTTCCTTCCTGTTTCAAGGAACCTGTTTTGCTCACTTGGACTGAATGTTTTCTGCTCTTTTCGACTGTCCACTATCATGGACAAGACGACAGGAGTGCTGGAATTCACACATTGTTATATAGCATATCTCACAATTAAAGCTAAAAATTGTTATCACTTCAACAGCTAACCTGCCGAGTTAGATTTTCTTCTAAAAACAAGTTTTTCGAGTGTTCAACAGACAATAAAGAATAAACAACGAAAAACAAGCAATTGTTCTTTTAACGTATTCCTGTTTCAGTGCAAACATTTATTTGTAGGTATTTTCCGCTACCCAGTATTTAGCTGAAATTGCTTTTCTTGTTCATACCAAGCCTACGCTTAAAATAGGCAGTTTAAGTGTTAAGCAAATAAAGAAGGTATTCATTATCTTTTCTTGCATATAGTAAGAGTGTATTTTTAATATGTATTTAATTAGGGATGGATCAGTACATATAAAACAATTTTTATTCACTTAAAGTTTAGGCATCCATTGCGTGCGGCATGCTACAATCTCGTGGGATGAAGAGTGGAGAAGAGGCTGCTGGTTCTTGATTGCGTTGCGTAAGAAAAAGTAACGGGATCGTGCTTTTGTTACCGGGAAATTTCCAGGTGTGATTTAGGAGGGGCTCTTGACCAATATTTCACTCTTTTGTCAATGAATGAAAATAAAAAGGGCTGAATGCTGAATGGTCATTTTGTATGAGCTTCTCTGGAGTTTCGTAAATTGGCCTTCTCTTCTTCGATTTTTTCCTCTATTCCTTCCGCTTCAACTGATTCTCAATTATACGGCTTGAATTACTTGACCAGTGTTTGTGAGGAAAAATGAGTGGAAGATTTTTTTTGCTTACGGAAAAAAAATTAAGAAACGACAGTTCTCCCCTTTCCGCCACTAAACGCATTTAAATGAAGCTTATTAGGTCACCGCAATAATTTTTTCCTTCTTTACATAAAAAAATTGAAAGTAGTTATCCATAGTTTAAAAAGAAATAGGCAATCATGCAGCTTTACAGGCCGCAGTACTGAAATTCGATAGTGCATCCCTTTCATAGCAGTTTTCATTTTTATGGGGAAGCCGCACTGAAAACGAGTTCCAGTTTTGTGAGAGTGTACGAAGTACTGTGCACTGTAACAAATTGCATTTTATGCTTGCAACGTGCAATGAAAAAGGTGCAGTTCAACCAAATCGTTGAGAAAATCCTTCTGCTGATAATTACTTGGCTTCACCTAATCATGCCTATTATATGGTTTACTATATTATTAGGGAATAGTAGTGCGCTTCATTCTTTCCTTGGCTTGACTGACCCTGTCTCATTTCTTTCTCATACAATTACTTTTCACCTGTAGTAAATTTTTTACTTGTCTATTTATATGCTTGTAAATTGAGGTTTTTGTATGCTGATTTTTGCTGATGTTTTCCGGAATGCATAAGGAAAGGAGAGTACTGCTGCCCCTTTTAAACAAGAGAAAAACGTACTTTTGCATGTATTTCTTGTTTTCTTGTTGCTATTTCCGTTTCACCTTTAATTTTTTTAACCAAACTTCAATCGATGCGTTTTCATTAAATGAATAAACCGTTAATCTGACTTTTAATTTGAAAGGACACTGATTTTAAATTTCGACATCAAGTCTAATTTTGAACTGGATTGAACTGAACTTGATTACACCCATTTTCGGTATTTACGATTTGTACGAACCGCCACTGGTCTTCATGAAGAAAGGGCATTTTCCGCAGCTATTAGGCAACAAGTATAATTACAACTTTAAAAATAGAAGTTCGTTACGATGAAACTTTCAATCTCAAAGTAACCTCATCATTGTTCTACATTTGAGTATCAGTGTCACCGGTTCTCGTACATCACATTGGGAAATCGCTCACAATAAAAAGTTGTGTAATGGGGCGAGTCGATATTTTCGGTTTCCGAGTTTGTTGCGTGTTGCATCATTTCTAAGTTCGAGATTCCATTTTCTCAGGCGATATCTGTTCTTTACAACAATGTGAGAACAAAAGCAGTGATGCATTTTAACACTGACCATTTTTATTTTCTTGAATGCGTTGGCTAATCGTAGCCAAGAGCCATTAGAAACTTTAATTTTCACATGGAGGAGAAAGAAGCTTTATGCTTTTGGAGATAATCGCTTCACATAAGCATTTACTCTGATCATGGTCATTCACTAAATCCCAGTCTTGGATAAAAAAAATGCCAAAATTAAAAAAAGCTAAATATGCGCATCCATCCATTTAAATGTTGCGTATTGTGTAGCCAGCAGTCCTTTAGAAAGCAAAGTTGCTTGACAGGTTTGATTTTTTAAAGTGAACTAAATCCCTGTGCTGGGGGTGACGGATACTTTTGACGGTGAAAATACATCTTTAATTCCCACTTCTCATCCAGTATCAGAGGGACAGCCATTCATAAAGGATTCTTGAGTGGATATGCTTTCCTAGGTTGGTGGCAGTTACTTTCCCTCAATTCCATTGCTACTGTGGCCAGCGGCTCCATTTCAATTTTTTTCATTCCAGTCTGCGTACCTTAATCCAACTCTTTTCTAAACCTATTTTTTATTGATAAAAAACTCCAAAAACTACTGTTCTATGCAAGCATTACCAAGTACTTTTGCTCTTCCTAAAGCAAACTGTTGATGTATTGAATTTAATTGCAAAATGCGAATTTGAAATTCTTTGAGAATTCTGATGTCAGTTATATAATTGATTTTGATAGAATTGAATCAATTAAGTAAAAGTTATCTGTACGTACATCGTATCAGTCAATCACTGCTTAGCATTCACTTAATTAGAAGGATGTGGAAAATAATTATCAGAATTGTAATACTAACGGGAATTAAATTAGTAGATATCAGCAACAATGTTTATGTCTACTTTTTCGACACTACCGGGTATTGAGAATGGACGAATGTTTACTTTGGAAAATGAGGTGGATATATTATTGAAACACTTTTCTAGCATAAAGTATAATATTCCTATCAAATCTTTGCATCTGTTCCAAACTTGCAAGTGTTCCCTTCTCAAATGACGGCCGTAATCAGCACTATCAGCAGACTCTTTCATAACACCGCTCCGCACCGTAAACAAGCTCAAGGACGTTCTGAATTCCGGGGAATGGTAGATTAAACAGCTGATAATAATTAACTCACGCTTATTATGGGTACAAGCACTCATTTAATTTTTGACAGATGTAAAAAGAGAACATTCAGTAGCTACTAGGTACGTACATTACACACGTGTCCAATTGTCTGTTACCCGAATCCGATAAATATATTTTACACTCCCCAAACCCAAATAGGTTTTAATGCAAAAATGGGTTTCCTTTGTAAAACTAATGCAGTGAATTTCACTGATTTCTTCTTTTCTGGAGAGTTACCAACAAAGTAAAAATTATCGGTCTACATATGACATGCTTGAATTATTACTACATGGGGTAACGTGAATCAAATCATAAATGAAGTTATTTCCTATGATTGTTGTCTACCACTTCAGGGAATGTGCCTGAGTTTTTAAAGTGAATAAATTCGTGAATAAATTATGAATGTGATTGGCAAGATCATTGCAAATTATTGGTCAGGTCAGTAATGAATGAATTACAAAAATGATAAATGGAAAAAGTCTGAGTGTGAGCTGTTGTAATGCTTAAAGCAAATAAATATGCCTACTCTATTTTATTTTAAGCTCAGATAAAACACTTACGCTGCACTTGTACGAGTACGAGGACAGCGAAGCGAGTGTATGAAGTATGAATGAGACACTTTTTGATACACAGAACATAATTTTTTCCTTGCACTTGACCGTGTAAATTTTTTGCAGATAGCTTAATGGCTCGACATTTTATGAGTGTTTACAAAGCAGTAGAGCGAAATCAGTTCATGGCTTAGCGTTTTTATATCGCAATCTCATTCTCTTTACATTATAGATAGACACGTTTCGTGTGATTTTGTGTTTTTTTCATGAAACAGAGTTTGGCTGGTGTGTGCCGTTTCCTTCAATTAATCATTTCTAATCATAACGAAACCAAAATAATAATGATTTTAGCTTGTTCAACCGAAGCGCATTTTTACCTTTATCACATAATATTCCGTTAATTTTTCAAAATTGCGTGTAGATGATAATCTGTCATTATGAGTGATTTAAAATAAAAAAAGTGGGGAGCCAGAGCCAGGCATGGATATAACAGCAAAGGAGTTTGTCATCAAAGTCATATCAAGTCAGGAACAAGCTGGGATCTCTTTTACTCCCCGCAATCAAAATTGGATGAAATGTTAAAAGGATCATTCCCTTTGTGTGCTCACTCACTTCCCACTCCACTCCTTTTGCTATGTACAGCCCCGTTTTTTGTCAAAGCTTTCAGTGTTAATTCACTTTTACCTGGCTTTGTTTTATGGACTGTGAATACAGTTTTTCCTTTGCGTACTTCTAAAAAGGGGCAAAGGAGCACCACTACCACCACTGATACGTTGTTTTTGTTTGTTTGGCTAGATCTCCTGCTTGGATTTTTCGCTACTGTATTGCACTCTCTGCAGCGTTTCGAATAGAATGAATAAAATCACAAAAATTAAAAACACTGTTGGGGTTTTTTTTGTTTGTTTGCCTAGATCTCCTGCTTGGATTTTTCGCTACTGTATTGCACTCTCTGCAGCGTTTCGAATAGAATGAATAAAATCACAAAAATTAAAAACACTGTTGGGGTTCCCATTCAAATTCACTCTTTTCCCTTCTCAGCATGCTTCTGTAAAAACATCATTTAAAAACAAATCAAATCAAACCAACCCTACAGTGGAATTATTCTTTTGCCTTTTCCTTCCTTCACTTTTATTTCAAGTCCCAAATACCGTACAAGTTGTTTACCGATCTCTACGAACATCCTCTCTGAGTTTTGAACTCCGCTGCTCCTCTTCCTTTACTTTTTCATTTTGGGAATATGACAGAGTAAAATTTGTAGCTGAGCAGAAGCAGACTCAACTCCATTTCTTTCTCTCTGCATCGGCATTTAGCAAAGAGATTAAAACATTTCAATTTATTTTTTATAAAAATCTTTGAATAATTATTACACGCATGCAAAATGAGCGCAATGCTTAAATAACTTTATTATTTTACGTGAACGATGTGTGGAGGAATTAGGGGAAATTTTGTGCAAAACAAATTTCAAACAAGACTCAAACGTGTCTTCTGTCACGCGTAAAACAGTCACTTTTACTCTTCATTTATTCGCCGTAAAGTGTGACATTAGTGTAATTGGGAGCTGTAATAGACGTGTAATCATTTCATTATACAACAGTCTCTTTACATCGTATGCACTTTATTTGCGCTCATTGTGTCCTAGTCGTGCGTGAGCTTCCTGTGCCACTTGCTTAACCATGTATGCAACTTTAACCAACTCTTTAACGGCTTACAAAAAGCAAAAATATCTGCACGGAATACGTACGCATCTCAAATCCAAATGCAGTTTTTCTTTACCTCATGTACACCTGGTAGACTTATAAACTGACACTTACAATAATATAGCGATATAGGTAAAAGCTAACAATTTAAGCACGTTACGTTAATACCATCTCGTCTTTCAATTTGACTATGTCTCCAAACATTTAAAGGCGACGATCATGACCGCGTAGGTACCTATCTTGAATATTGTAACAACAATTTTATAAAAAGATCATCCGACATTTAAGTTACACATTTGCATCGAAAATCAGTAGAAAATCAGTTCTCCAGTGGTTTACCATTACCCAAATCTCTGTTTTGC
Source organism: Acrocyrtus sp. NNG-2020 (assembly GCA_027744115.1). Classification (NCBI taxonomy): domain Eukaryota; kingdom Metazoa; phylum Arthropoda; class Collembola; order Entomobryomorpha; family Entomobryidae; genus Acrocyrtus; species Acrocyrtus sp. NNG-2020. Next base: position 664 of record JAHZND010002909.1, on the reverse strand, counting down.
TTTACGTGCAAATCACGCACGCGTGCTAAACAAGAGTAGCAAGTGGGTAGGCCGCTACATTATCAAAAAATTATCTGTCAATTCAGAGATATATTTTTTCTCCTTTTGGACTGCAGTTTTTTTTTCATTTTCGAACATCTCTTTTTTTTGTGCAACAATTTTTATCGGTTTGTAAAAATCTCGGGAAATAAGTCTTTAAAATAGGTTTTCAACTTTTATGGTATTTTATACCATTGTAGGTAGGCATAATTTTATAGGCCATTAAAATGTAGGTAGTGATATTTTTACCCACTGCCACTGCAAGGTACCTATTTCAGTTTACATTTACAATTTACCTTATGCATGTCCCAAAGTGTCTAATAAACTTGGATGAAACTAGTAAGCACAAGGAAAACCATAAAAGCAGGACATTTCTTCACCTCAAAAAAGAGTATAAAATATATGAATTGTGCGTACGTCTAAACCTGCCTTTCTACAGAATCAGCACGATGATTATGTAATCTTTCATAAAAACGAGGAATTACTTTAATTCATTTTTCATACTTCGGGAACGGACTACGGACTCAAGCAGAAAAGATCCCCAACCTTACTTTTTTGTGATTTAACAATTAATGGAACAAACTGATTTACGGCTCATGAAGACACACATAAAAGTTGGTGTTTT
>JAHZND010002908.1:0-17771 GCA_027744115.1 Acrocyrtus sp. NNG-2020 | reverse complement strand
TTATGGGTTAGGAAAGGAATGTGCGGATTAAAAAACACAGTTTTTTCATAAGATGTGGCGGAATTATATTATAAGGGGGATAAATTAGCATAAAGTTTTTTTTCTCTCGTTAGCCAGTGTGAAATATATATTTTTGGAGGAAAAGGTTGTGAGGAAAATGTGGTGGAATCAGATCACATTTCATCTCATTCTCATTAAGCTCTTTCCCAGGATTTTCTCTCGTACTTTGCCAATTTTTCAAGGGACAACAGAGAGAAATGATTGCACACTTTGTTTTTATCATATTATGGAGCAAACATCTTATCCATTAGCCATTTAGTTCAAGTCCTCCTCTTGAAACTTCAGCAAGAGAGAGAGAAGGAAAAAAAAGTTTATTTTCTCTGCTGCTCCAGCAAGCACGGCTGGAATGCCCGTTCCTTTTTTATATCTCATTTAAATTGAAATTATTTCACTGTCCATTTGTCTTTTTGACTTAAGACAAGAGGAATGCTTCGCCTCTTTTGTGCACAAGAGGAAGGCTAAGGGCTCTTAAGTAATAGAAATTCATTCTGAAGAAGAAGGCGAAAAAAAAACTTTTGAATACCAGCCGCGCTCCTCCGCATTCCCATCGTCTTTCTACTTTTTTTAGTACATGATGGGGATCCCTTTTCAAAAAGTTTTTATTTCCTTTCGGCTCCCACTTCTTCCAATGATGATGATGATCCCACTAAAAAAAGGAAAAGGCACTAGAGAAGAAGAAGTTTTTCACTTATAGCCAGCGAAATTAGGATCCCAGAGAAAATTATATAAGGAAAGTGGAAAGGGAAGATGAATAGGCGCAATTGTTCATACAAGATGGATTATTATGTGCGTAGACATTTGTAATTATTGCTACAGAAGGGTAATTTGGATGCAGTGGTGGCAGCTAACTGTAATTTAATTGTGTTAGGGCATCCATTAGAACGATTTGTGTCATTCATTTCTTCATATGAGCTGGCTTTGCCATCTCCCTCTTCAAAAAAAATATATATATTTTGCTTTGTAGAGCTGCTCTCTGGTAGAAAATGGAGACTGTTGTAGGGTTGTAAGATTCCGCAAAAGTTTTGCTTTTGATGTGGAGCACAAAATGGATTGCACAAGACTGAAAGCATCACCTACTCGTACTTCAACTGTCATGTCATCATAACCTACTGCCAAGTCGAGGAGTATGGTGAGCCTTGCCACTGCCACCAGTTGATAAAAAGGCACTTGAATGGAGGCAGGAGCTGTAATTTGTCATTCAGTTCGGTAACTATCGAATAATGTAATTATTTTAGACAGGGAGAGAGAATATGAGAAAAAGAGATTTTGATGACGAGCAACGAACTGACACAGAAATGGGAGGTTGGTGGCAGTGGCATGTGCATGGCACGATGACTCGTCCGTCATCTCTCCGCCTGGTAGGTGGAAAACAATAACAGAGCACACTATAATTTCTTAAAGGATGTGATGAAGTAATCTGTTTTGAAGAAAAAAAAATCTCGTAGGCAATTTGTACAACCATGTTTTAGCACATATTTTTTGCGAGTAGTAAGGAGCAATCCCAGTCCGCTCTTGCATAATTAATGAGCAGTTTCTTTTTCAAAGAAAATTAGATTTGAAATGATATTATTCTGTCTAAAAGATGATGATTCCATTCGGATGTTAGAATAGAGGGAAAAACTAGGTTGAAAAATATGAGAAAAATAATAATTTTTAATTTTATTGGATGCGCAATGCTAAAATGGCTAATGGGATCAAGGGAGGGAGTCACTGAGGACAGATTAACGATGTGCTAGATGGATTAAAATATATAAAATTGCAGAAATGAGACAGTGCAAAAGTATAAAGTGGAAGGACAAAACAGACATTCTAAAAGTAAAAACTTGTGCGCCAGCCATTAACGCAGCGTGCGACCGTGGCAAAAATGGCTCCATTGAAAGCTTTTTTCCCCAATTATAATACGTACTACTAACAATATCCGCCGAAATAATTAATGGTCTTGCAGTTACTGACAAAAATTAGATTTGTGCTTAAAAGTCCCTTATCTACTATTATGACTCGGCACACGATTGATGAAGATTAAAGGGTGGAAAATGAGATTTGAATATTTGTGATTAAGATTAAGCAAAAAGAGATTCGTTTGATAAGATGTTTTTTTCTAATCCCATTTTACAGTTTGAGCGTATTTTTAAGTCGTATAGCAAGATGCACGCACGGCAATGGAAGAAACAGAGGAAATAAAATTGTAGCGTGGAGGACACAACAAAAGAAAAAGGGAGTGACGAAACGACAAACGATATTACGTATGCGCTCATCAAAACAGAATAAAAAAAATGTTTTNTGTAACGCACGGCAATGGAAGAAACAGAGGAAATAAAATTGTAGCGTGGAGGACACAACAAAAGAAAAAGGGAGTGACGAAACGACAAACGATATTACGTATGCGCTCATCAAAACAGAATAAAAAAAATGTTTTATCAATAGTGTTGCCTTTTTTTTAAAAAAAAAAAGTGCCTGACTGGTGTGTGTCTGTGTGTGTATGTTGACGACGATGACTATGATGGGGACTGACTGATCCGATCATTCATTATTTGGGTTTGATCTGTCATAGAGAGTTGAAAAAAACATGCAATTCCACCTTTCCACCTGTGCCTATTTTTCATAAACATGTGGGTTGTGCTGTGTTCTGATTGAGGAGGAATACACAATGCATTTTAATAGAATGTCCTGAAAGTGTACAACGTTTATGAGTGTGTCTAACATGCATAATGTAATGACCATTAAGATAAGCAAAAAAGGTTTAATTTTCGTTATTTGCCTTATTTGATCATTTAGAAATACATATGATGAAATGGGGATGCTCATTTTTTTTTGAACTGTTTGGCTGGTGGTAGAAAAAAAAGTACGTTTTTTTTGTACCTACCTACGCGCATTTCTGTATTGACATTAGAGTGATACGATCAGACATCCACTTTTCGAAAACAAAGATGAAGTGGTAGATTCCTCAGAGCGACTATATTAGAGGTGGCTTGCGTCATTTCATTCAGCTCCTCAGAAAGAACAATTCTTCTCGTGTTGGGTGAAGTCAGTAGTGGAGTGAAGTGCGGGGCGAAAATTTTTTCGTTTCTATCTTGGTGGGTCATTGCATTTTTAAATAAGGTCCGAATAAAGAGCTATTGCTTTAAGCATGCTAAGATCAGGATGAAGAGAAGAATAAAAAAAATTGATTTTTTTTTCAGTTTTGGTGGAGTCACTCTACTACACCTACTGGAAAAAAATAACAATGTTGGGAGAAAAAATTATTAGCATAATATTATTTTTTAATATTTTATTTTTAAAGGTTTATGACATTAGACATGCAGCTATTGTAATAACGTATGTTCCCCTCCTCCTCACTTATAAATGCTTATAAACCCTCTTGGGTTAGTAATTTTATGATTCGTTTTTTAAGGCTTGAGACCGTCTTTGGAAAATGAAATTTTCACGTGTTTATTAGTATATCACGGCTATTGTGTGCCGCTCGCGTTTTATTGTTCGTAAAAATCTTGGCTTGATCGGAGTTCACAGTAAGAGAGCAAGAGCACCGATGATGAGGACAGCTACTTGAGAGCGATTTTTACTTATGACTTTGCTTATGTGAGGGCACAGCCATTTGAAGACAATCTTTATAGAATATTTTTTTTCTTGGAGAGTGTTTATAGCATTACCGAGCATATTTTTTTTGTTGTTGTGGGGCTGATAATCGAAGAGTGCTTGAAAAGAGTCACTTTAGCTTTTTGTGTGATGGCATGCATGCCATGTTAAAAAAAATTAATTTATGCAAAGGAGCGCATTCGTAAGCATTAATGGATTGAATTGGTTAATTAGCAATGGAGTAAAGAGCAGCGTGGAATGAAGTTGGAGGAGTAGTGCTGTGATAATCGGGTCTGACGCAATCGTGAAATTGCTCGAACATTATCGAAAGATTGTTATCATTTAAATGAAGCATGATTTGGATTTGATTAGGTTAAGAATGCTGGGATGTGACGCATGTGTTGTGGGGCAATTGATTAGAGAGTATGAAAAGAAGTAGATAGAAAATGGCGGAGGAGGACTGTTACTGTTATTGCTAGACAATGCAGTATAATTCTGGGGCTGGTAACTGCTAGGGAAAGGTTTCACTGGAGAAGTATCATTGTTTAAAAAAACGGGCGGAAGTTGGTAGTTTTTTTTGGTTATTGCTGCTGCAAGATGCTCTCATTTGTGAGTGTGCGTCTGGAATAAAAATTGTAATGGGTGGAATAAACGAGTAATTTCAATTCTAACTACTTTATTCTGATGGTGGGAAAAAAAGGACAGGGAAGAGGCACCTGCACTCACTCATTAATTTCTTTACAGCTTGTGTGGAACCATATTGTTCAGGGAAGAAAAGAGCTAGTTGAAAAGCTCGTGAAGCTCTAAAAAAATTCTTTTTAAAAAAAATTTCTGGCGCAAGCAATGAAAATAATATTTTTTCACTAAGCAGACGAGCAAAAAGGCACTAACTTTTTTATATTATTAGTCTCCATGCATGGATAAGCATGAAAATGAGCGCGTACACACGACGCTTAAACGGTTCTTCATTCCTCACAATAAAAAAAATAATGTTGGAGTGAGGACTGAGGAGGAGGAAGCCGGAACTTGCACTCTCCTTTTTATGCAAGCACATGTAAAAATCGTATTAAGTACATTCTGGAATTTTCATTTGATTAGAATTTTTATTAAGCGAAAAGGAAAACATTTCCCCTAATGCTTGTGTAGCGTGGCATATGATTACATTTTTTGCTTTTGTTTCTGCCCAGGTGAAGTGAAATGGACTTGGTAATCCGATAATCCAATCTGAGTAGGAGCGTACAGCATAAAAAAAGGTTTTTTTTGGAGTTGTTGTGCGGGGAAAATATTTAGTGAAAAGTGAGCATGCCTCATTCACGGCAATATGACTGTATTTAGAAAAAAGATTTTCTTTTGTACTAATTCCATCTTTGGAAGATTTTCATGCACTGACACGGACCTTCTTGTAGCCGCTCTTGGAAGTAGGTATGTGAGGAATTGGACGGGCTCGCTCGCACATAACTTTTGTAGTGGTCCAAAAGAGACTAATAAATATGCATTATATAAAAAGTGGAGGTAAATGAAATGAACCCGTTTTCTCCTTCTTCTCTTCTACAGGGAACTAAATGTTTAGGAAGTAATCCAGAAAAAGTGGAATAATTTAATGTACTCTCTTCCCAAATAGTTCGCTTCTTTCTCTGCTAAATGCAGGCAGATATTCCAAGAAGGAGGTTGACTTTGGAAGTGCATATCTGAGAAAAAGGGGAAAAAAGAATTTGTTTTTGGTTTATTATGCATTTTTTTCTTACAAAAATTTTGTTGGAGAAGCGAGCCACCAAGAGAGCCACGTATGGCTGCATGTTTAATTTAAAAAGAAAGTGTTTTATGGAGGGACGCGCATATAGACACCACACAAGAAAATTTAAAAAAGCAGAAACCATTTTGAAAACTAAACGTTTAAGTTGGAGTAGAAAATACTGTAAGAAAACAGAAAAGAGGAAGAGGAAGGATAGAAAAAAAATATCTGTATTTTTACTTTAGTGGAAGAAATGCGTTTGGAAAAATGGAAGCTGAAGTGGAAAATGTAAACTTAAATGGTTTATAGTGGGGAAAATATGAAACTAAGCGAAAAGTATTTTTTTCCTTCTTTTTCTCTGGTCTTTAGTAGAGTTTTTTTTCCGGTTTGGTCTCTTGGTTGACTTATTTTCCCCTCTGATAGCAGCACAGACAAAGTGTGTACAGAGGGGATATGGAGTGGAAAAAAAGTCGGAGTTTGTTACTCCCTCCCTCTCTCTCCGTTTCCATCCCATTCCAAAAATACATTCTTCGACGTAGCATCATCGTCATAATTTTGCATATGGCGCATCATCCATTTTCAAACCTTTAAAAAAAAGTTTTTTAACACTGAAAAATAAAGAAGTCGGATTATTATTACTTTCCACTTCCACTTCATGTATTGCATATATTGGTTGGCGACATGTCAGAAAAACGGAAGAACGGAAACAGGATTTTTTTTTGAAAACCAAATTTTTTTTATTATTGCTTCTAAGAATCCTTCTGGATATATATATATAAGGCTAATAATAAACGTTTGAAAAAATATGAGAAATGAAATGATTGCTCTGCTCTTATATGCACGCATTCGTATTCATAAATAATTAAGTCGTTTGGTTTTTGAGAGAAAAGTGGCATTTTTATTGATTCCCAGTTGGACATCTTTACGCTTCGAGTTTTCTACTTTTTTAAGACATCATTATTTTTAACGGATTGACAACTCAAATATCATAATTTTAGTGGAAAGTTGCAGACTGCACTACGCAAAGAAATATTTCATGTTTCTGTAATTTGTAGTAAGTAATGTGAATTTTTTGGTCGACTTCATTTTCATCTTTTTTCAAATTTTTCTCACGCATGCCAGCGATGGGCGTGCACTTTAAAAAAAAGTTGATTCCGTTTATAGGAGACGGAACAAGGCACCTTCACAATTGTTCTGTGAGGAGAAGGATGATGATAATGATGACTCTCTGCGAGCTGCTGCATACATTACGGGAATGGAATAAAATACGGCTGAATGTGCCTTGTTCGTCTCTTTAAAGCTCTGTTTGGCGATTGCTATTTAAAAAGCAGTAAAAAAGAGAAACTGACTTAAGTAACAGACGGCACAGTCTAAAAAAAAGTCGGAGCATGAGGAGATCAGTTGCCTCCTTATTAATGTAAAGGAGATGAGGCTGACGATGATGCTGATAATGATGATGGTGATGAGGTTGGCTTGCTGGTGCCAGAAAAAAAACTAAAAGTGAGCATAAGTGCCCACGCGCTATTTAATCTTTTTTCTCGTGTGTGTGTAGGCATATGCATCTTATAAGTTATAAGACTACGTTTTTGTGAACTTGCCCTGCAAGTGACGTCGTTGATATGATGCTGATGAGGATATTATAGCGAGAGCGGAGAAGTCATTTGCTGTATAAACAACTTTTTTTTATAGTGCTATGCATCCCTTCGCATTGCACATCATCGCATGGTGTAAGTCTCTTCCTCATTCGCGCAGGTATTTTCTCCCCATCTGCCACAACTTTTCCGGATTAGTGCTGGAAAGTGAGCGAATTTTTTGGAGGGAGGGAAGCCAACTGGGTATTTTCAGGTGGAATTTTCCTCCTAGCTAATTTTCGCGCTTGTTGGAGTGACAGGGAAGAGCCGAGGAGCGTTTTTTGTAGCGGATTGCCAACCCCACAGAAAAATTCTTTCGTAAGAAGAAGGAGAGAAGGAAAAATAAGAGCCACATAGAAAAGAGTATTATTATTAGATAGCGCAACAATAACAACTGTGTAAAAAAAATATTGTAATGGCTTCAGCTTCAGCAGCTCACACATACCAAAACATACCCAGCTACATTCTCAGATGACATGTCGGCTGGTGTGTACATAATTGTAGTAGGCACTCGCTATACAAAAAAAAACTGCGCAGATTTATATTCATATTAAAGGAAAAATGGAACGTACATAAGAGCCATCAGGAGTAGTGAGCTCATCAGCATATCGTGAATGATTATCCTACCTTATATATTTTTTATAAAAATCACACTGATCATGATGATGATGAGATGGAAACCTAACACCAGCAAAGAGCAAACCAAATCTGTGTACCTTGTAATAATCACAATAATGGAGTATCATTTTTTAAAATCTTTGAAAGGAATTATGCGTAGGTTGGGCCCCCAACTTACGTCGTCGTCGTCGGCTCATATAGTCAGAAAGAAAAGTGAATAAAAAGTAGACTGAGAGTAAGCTTGGGCATAAATGTAATGCGCCTTCTTTTACAAGGAAGAAATATCGAATGGATATAGTGAAGTGAATGAGAATGAGGAATCCTTAGAAAAAATAAGTGTGGTTAGTGCTTAATTGGCTTACTAAAGCGGAATAATCACCGTCAAAAAAAGGAGAGAAGGGTTCCTTTATATATAAATTTTTTTATGTTTACCCACACAAGCAAGGGATTTTGAGGCTGGAGCTGATTGTTCGGAAGAATAAAGAAAGAGGTGACGAGCAATTGATTCTGATAGAGATAGATTGGTGGCTTATCGGAATGCAATTTTTTTTTCTCTTTGGGGAAGGCGAAAATTCTTGAGTGGTCAGTAAAAAGACATTGTAGGGGATGTATGTACATTAGCGCGTAATAAAAAGAATAATGATGGGACTGAGTGGATTGGATGCAACGCACGTATAGCCGACATGTGAGGTGTAGAAATGGGAAGGCAAAGGTTGAACGGTGAAGGGTGGTGATCTCACACCTCCTCTTCTCAGACGACAAACAAAAAAGGAATGGAGAGGACGATAGCAAAGCCAGGAGAGCCGGCAGAGAAAAAAAATCCGTTTTTAAAAATCAGCGCTGTACTCCACAGAACGGAAGTAAAGTAAGGCTAGAGGGAGGCTAAAAAAGAATCTGGGAAAAGGATTTGAGTTTTCAGAAGGAAAAAAAGCAAAAGGGAGGCTAATGGGAAAAAGAGATTTTTTGGAGGGGAAAATATCTCTCATGAAATGGGAGGCAGAGGGGAAGCGCACTTATATGGGAATGGCGTACTCATCTCATTTTTGTGTTACTGTTTTAGTAAAAATATGATGAATTAGCCAGACAAGATTAGGCAGAAGAGGAAAAGGAGTGGGCTAATACTATAAAAATCCCGTCTGGCTGTGGTGGAGCATATAAAAAAAGCTGACAGAGCGTTATGAGGATATGGCTCCCCATGAGATCCTATTTTTTCTCGGTGTGGTTTCGTCCTTTAAAATGGAAGGACGTGTATAGCAAAAAAAGCTCACTCGCTGCTGTCGTGGTCTTCCTCATCAAAAAGAATTATTATTGGTGGTCATCATTATTTTATCTCTTTTGGTGAAATATGGCCAGAAAGGAAAAATGGAAAGGAATTAGTTAGACACACGCACAGATACAAGTAGAAAATATTACTTCTTGATTATTTAGGCGAAAAAAAATGGGAGATGTGTGTGTGCGCGGTAGAGTGGTCAGCTAAAGAAGGAGAAAAAAGGAGTTTGTCGAGAAAAGAGCGTATTTGGGAAATGGGTGCGTGGGTGTTTGGAGCAGGACGAGCAGAGCAAGGGATAAAAAAAACGTAATGATTTAAACAGGTGGAATGGACTTAAGTTACATCTCCTTTTGTTGTGTAAATGGGATGATGGTAGATTAGTAACTGGTCTTACTACATTTCAGTTAATTTGCTGTAGAGAGAGAGAAGGGGAGAGAGAAGGAGCGAGAGAGCTACTGACATTTCGTGGATGATAATGTGACTCGCTCGACTTTTTTTTTCGTCGCTCCCAGAGAGACTCTTCTTTCGGGTTGGAAGGGAAGGTGAAGTTAATAAACGAGGTAAACTTAGAAGAGGATTTTTTCCCTTTTTACTCCCCCGTTCTAGTCAATTCGTTTATTTTATCACTGTCCCGTCGTGTGACAAGGTGGTGGCATGCTTGAGTATTTATTTTGCGCGACAAGAGACGAACAAGATATATTTTCTCTTGGACATGCCACTTGCTCTCAGAGCTGAGCCCGAAAAACTCCTTTTTCTAACCAAATAAGTCGAGTGGGAGAAGGAAAAATAGCGCACGGTGGAGTTGGAGTTGGATTGGGAATGGGATAGGATCGTCGTCATCAAGAACAAAAGGCATATTTGATAGCCATAAGGTAAAAACTGAGTGAAGGAGAGATTGAGTGAGCGAGAGCAGAATGGCTATATATCTCGGAATAATTGATGAGGTTATAGCGCTACCAAACCAAACCGAACCACCGCCGTGCTGCTTTTTATAGCCGGTCTGATCATCATTATTCCCCACTCCCATGCAGTCGGCGATTATATAATACTCCGTCGCATTCACATTTACCATTTAGTGAAAAAAAATAAAGAATTTTCTCCGGAGTTGTAGTTTGGACTTTATAGACTTTGAGTGCAATCAGTCCACTCACTTTTTCCCCCACAATGTCAGCTCTCTCCGCATCCACATCGACTGCACAAAATGATTCATTGTTGATCATGTCGCATATCCTTGTTGGCTTGTCGTTGGTGGCTATGCTCCTGCCTTTTTTTCTAAGCTGGCTTTATATGGCGGTGTGTCCACTATAAAAATGTGAATTGGACTGGCTCTTACTTTTGCTGGTGATGATGGTCGTGTGTGTGGTTGACGCTAATCTTTTAACCTTATTAGGGAAAGTTTGACCATCTGTCGCTGTCCATATAGTAATAGTGTGTAATGCTCTCGAGATGACTTTGCCAATGGAAGGAGTGAGAGAGAGAGAGAATGAGAGAAAGGGAAAAAAACGTTTTTGAAAGGTATCGGAAGTTTTCCGGGAAAAGAAACTATTCCATGGAGGATACTACACGGAGGAGTTCTCACTGGAGTGGAGGATGTAAGTTGTTAACGGTGACGTTGCAGTGGTTTCCGCCTCTTTACTTGAACAAGTTCTCCAGTGAGATGGTCGTTTGCTCTTTTTTGGGGAAGCGAGCAGAAGTCTCGCTCCGCTTGGGCTTTCACTGCAGCAGCAATAGGGAGAGTATCCTGCGGTAGGACTTAATGGGACGAAGGTGGTGGAGGTATTTTAGTCTATTTTCCGTTCGAGTGTTGTTGACCGCAATGGTACTTCAGGAGTTTGTCCACATCCTGATCATGATCACCATCACTTTCCGAAGAGCTGGATGATGATCTTTTGTGTGCTATTTGCCTTTCTCCTCTTCTTCTTCCTCTCACATTATACCGGACTAAATGAAGTTAACTTGGAAATTTGAGTGGGGCTATCGTATCAAGTGCGGATGGCAACGTTTTGGGAAGTGGAATGGGCTCTACTAATTTTCCTCCGACTATGTTCCATTTTATAACTATAATTCTCCTTCACAAACATCCATTAGCTTGGCTCCACTGCCTTCCCTTTCCAAAAAAAGAATGTTTTTAGGCTGGGGTACAGTTTTCAAGGGGAAAATAGAGAAAGAACTGTTCATGCGGGCTCCCTATTTCAAACTGAATGCCTTGGAGGAAAAAAAGGAGTTCCTACTATAGTCCTACACCTTTTTCCCCGAGCCCTGCATGGTTCATGGAACGCTTTCAACTCTTCTTTATTTCATTTTCTCCCGTACGATTAAGCCCGGGCGAGAGAGGACAAGATAAGGACTCCAGCACACAATATTATTTCCTTTTCGCCGGCGATTAGAAAATGCTGGAGAGGAGAAATGTGTTGGAGGGACATCCCCCGTAATTAATTATAGGAGGAACAGCAGAGTTTTGGTGGTGGTGCGCCTCCATCTTTTTTTTTATTCTTTGAGGTAGGCGGTGCTCGCCAAGTTGGCACAATCTGTGCATTATTAATTACACGCTAGATTTCGGCAGAGACCATAGGATTACACCTTCTTTTGTAGAAGGACAGATAAAAATTCTTCAAGTGCTTAAATTTAAAGCGCCAGCATTATTATCATCCGGAAAACAAATATCTTTCGGATGTGACGTGCAGAAATCGGAAAGGAAAAAAAATATATTGCAGAAAGAAAAAGGAGGGGAAAATGATTCATGAGTGCCATTATGTACATGACATGATTTGCTTGACTTGAATTGCCATTTTTTGCCCGATGTGGATGTGGTCATGCCCTGTAGCCAGCAACTGAGAAAAGTTGAGTGCAATTAAGCCACAATATCTTCCTTTCCAGAGGCGGAGGGAAAAAGAAGGAGAGTCAGGATGAGCCGCGCTTTTTTTTTGCTCCTGCCTGCTCTGCGGTGCACAGCGGAACAAATTGGATTGTGTAAAAAGGAAAAGTTCAGCTCCAATTACTGGATTAATTTGGATTTCCTCACAAAGGAAAAGAACTTCTAATGTTGTATCCTCTCCGCTTTCTCCCGCTAATGTGAAAGCTCTCTCGCATTAGATATAGCTCGGCATTGCAACATCGCCCACTTTTGCATTATCTCTGGCCACTCCAGTAAGGAAAAAGGAAAAGCAACTGAGAAGATTTAATTGAAATTTTCTCATCGTCTTCGCCGTGCCCGTCTGTTTTATTGCGGCGGACGAGCAAAAAAAAATATTTTAAGAATGAGAAGCAAGCAAAGTCGGACCACAATAAGCAACTTTAATTGAGTTTCGCTTGACATTTTATCCTCGGCCTTTTGTATTTCCGTCTTAACAAGTGATTAAAATGATTGCGGTACGATTAACTAAATTGAAAAGAATGCAATCGAACGGTATGCGTAGTGTTCTGTCAATTAGATTGGTAAATTACGCGGAGAGCACCACCACCACCACTACCATTCTACACCAATCTAGGTTTAGGACAAAGAGCGGCCAACGCATATAATCGCAATCGAACAACGTTTTTCTGTCCCTCGCCCTTAATAATGACTGAATTAAGAGGAGAGTGCTACCGCGATTTAGTTTTGTAGATGAGCCACCACCACTACCGCCGCAGCAGCAAGTGCTCGCCTTGTCAGTCACTCACTCAGAAAGTAATTTTTTGCGTGGCGCTGCCCACGTCTTTCTCATGTAGGGTCAGCTGCCACAAAATTGAGACGCGAGCTGCTCATAGCTCGCTGCTCGGGGCTGAATGGCTAATTGTTTATTCAATTTCAACTCTCAGAAAATGAATTAAGGTTAAAAGGTTAATGCAATTTCATCTGAGTGAGTGTATCAAAAGCTTCGAATTAAGTCATAAAATCATGCAAGGAAACTGGCACACTCAAGCAGAGTAGCGGAGAAGAGCAGACCACTTTAAGAATCTAAAACTTTTGCGAAATGGCTCTACTTTTTTTGAGCTTAGAATTAAAACTGGATGGAAAAATGCAATTTTTTTGTGAAGCATGTGTCAAAATTAAAGAGCAGCGCTTTTATAGGTTAACTCAACCTTGTAAAAAAAGGGAAAGGAGTGAAAGTCTTTGAAAAGAGAAGAAGAGTCTCGCTTTAAATGCAGCGTGGAATAATGGGTGTTTCCCTCCCTTTAATTGTTTTCGGTTGTTGCATTATGTACTACTATGAAAGGTTAAATTTTTAATTGGCTGGGGCGAGCCTGAAAATTGTCAGCGCGTAGGGAGGAAGGCGGCGTAGAAGCAGAAAACGTTCGAGCTTCTGCGATCCCAACCATCATGCCCAGATCACTACCGTGATGGTAGTAGTCCACTGTTTTAAAAATAAATTAGCAGCTTGCGAAATAAAAAAAGCCTGAAGAAAAGCGGAGGAGGAAATATGAGTCAGCGTATTATTTTAGCTGTGGCGTTTGATTGAAAAATGAAAATTAGCGTCACTGCACTGAAGATTTAAGTGGCGATCCTCACCGTTCCCTGATGAATCCTGTTCGTGATAAGTGAAAAATAAGTTGCTAATAATGTGCCTCTAGGCTGCATTGATTGCAATTTATATAAAACACTTTATATACTTTTCTCGAACCCGGGAACCTGAAAAAATATTTATATTGTAGATAATTCTTGAATTTTTTATGGAGCGCTTTCCTACTTTTTTTTGTTTCTTTGCAATTTCATTAATTATTCCTATATACAAGTTTTCGCCACTGTCAGCGACTTCCTCTGCATACAAATTTTTATTTTAGCTTTGTCAGTTTCTCTGAAAAACATATTTTGCGGGGTTGGCCTACATTTTCTGGGATGAAAGGTATATTGTCCGCCTTTCTTTTATAGCCCCAAGGAATTTTGAACCAGTCAATACTATAGTTAGGCGCCGAGTGAGTTGCAGTTGTCAGTACTATTTTTCTGTATTGATGTTTGCCAGTTGTGATTTATATGGAAGATCAATTTTGATTTTGATGAGGAACACTCACAGGCAAAATCATAAAATGTTGTGTAGATATATTTTTAATTGAAGGTTACATGCTCGGAGGCGTTAAGCTGTATAGGAAGACTGCAAAGGCCACAATTTTTTGACAGATTACGGAAGGGTAATAAAAATAGAAATCATTGGTTGGTTGGATGGCTGTCATTATTCCCTTTCTGAAGAGTTGCTGTCAAACACCCCCGAGGAATTTCTCACTTACAGAAATATCCACAAAAGTGTGTGACTCACTTCTCCTCGCAGTTATTTTTTTTGTTAAACGGTCAAACGATAAAAATAAAAAAAAAGGCTGAACTGAACTGGTTGATGGCTCAAGTACCGGGGAAGAAGGAGGAAAAAGAGCGAAGGCGTTATTTTTCGTCTGAGTGTTCGGGTCGTCGGTGGAATGCGTTTTGTTAGCAGTAAGCAAAGCGTGTACTGTTGTTGTCACTGCTATTTCCCATCCTTTTAATTGGGTATAAAAAGGTAAATGGTAAATGGATGGTGTCAGAAGCGAATTTCAATGAGCTTTCGTTTCTTGTGCAGAAGGCGGAATTTGTTTGTATGTGAAGAGCATCCTCCGCTCCACTCGCTTTTAGCGGGATCATTAGTAGTTCTCTGGCGAGAATGTGGTCTCATCATCATTCGGCAGATTAATAGGATGCGACGCAATGGTATAGTCTGTCTGCTTTTAGCACTTTGTTCCAAATCGACCTCAAACAATGAGTGCATTATTGGGAAATAATTGATGGAAATATGTCAGAGAGAGAGAGAAGTGGATGTTTGTGATGGGATCACTTAGCGGATAGGAATTTGCTTTGCATAATTTGTCAAGAGTTTATAAATTTGTAATGTGAACTTTCTTTTTTTTAAATTTATTTTTGCAGAGATCGCCCGAGTCCGAGGTAACCTGTTCCACCTCTCCGGTACGAAAGCAGAACCGCTTGAACTTCCCGAACCTATAGGTCCAGTAGTCACATTATCGGAAAAAGTATATGTTCCGGTGAAGGAGCATCCAGATGTAAGTTCACAGCTCAAAAAAATTATATTTACTGACCTCTTGACAAATTTTCTCACACGCGGGGAGATTTTAACAATCTGGCTTAAGTAGCCACCAAATTTTTTTTATATATCCTTCTTCATCCTGCAGCTTTTCTTCCCCAATCCGAACACATTTCCCTTTTTTTACGTGGCTCACGCCAAACTCCTTTCAACAAAATTACATCTGTTCAATATATGTCCCCTCGCTATCTTTTCAATTTGCACTGAATCATGCTTCTTCTTCGCTTGCTGCAATAAGCTTCTCCCTATCTCATCCCTTTTCCCCATCACCAATAATATAGCGCACTTTTTTTCCGATGTTGGATTTCTCATCAACGCCATTTTTTATACGGAATATTCCTGAGGATGCCAAAAAAAGAGAAAAAATAGCTCTCTCAACTGTCAAAAAATGTTTGAATTAGTGTGAAAATATCAATGGGATAACCTCAGAACAGACACTGAATGCAAACCACACTCAATTTCGTCAAGAGAAAAAAAATATATATTTTCCAAAAAAAGATGTTTCTCCACTGACGAAGCACCACCACTCTTCTGTGCTCATCTTTGTATGGAGCAATTCATAAGATGAGCAAAGAGAGAGAGAGAGAGCTGAGCTGAGTAACAAGAGACGGAAATGAAATGTTTGGTTGATCTCCTCAAAGAAAAATTAAGTGCGACGTGTTTGAGAAAAAAAGGAGTTCATGCCAAGTTAATTTTCTATCCGTTGCATCGCTATTTTTATACTGAACTAAAGCCACCAAATATATTTTACTCGTTATTGATGAAGACGCGAACGCATTACTGATGACGACGACGATGAAGACATGTCCTATAAGGAGTTCCAACGTAAATATTCACTTAAGTGCAAATACCTTCTAAATAATTCCATAATTCTACGAAAAAAAATGTATATTCCTTGCGGAGTGTATAGCTGAACAAAATTTTTTTTTAGCTCAGTTCAGTTTCTGCTTTCTGGAAAAAAAAAGATCTTCTCGCTTAGAGAGAGAATAAATATAGCTCCTTCTTTCTTCTGTAAGATGGCTTCCTTCAAGTGGAAAATGATTCGGTAGTGTGATGGGTATAGGAAGGGAAAAAAATTGATGAGGGGTTTTGCAAACTTTATTTTATGTAATATTCACTTAAGTGCAAATACCTTCTAAATAATTCCATAATTCTACGAAAAAAAATGTATATTCCTTGCGGAGTGTATAGCTGAACAAAATTTTTTTTAGCTCAGTTCAGTTTCTGCTTTCTGGAAAGAAAAAAAAAAGATCTTCTCGCTTAAAGAGAGAATAAATATAGCTCCTTCTTTCTTCTGTAAGATGGCTTCCTTCAAGTGGAAAATGATTCGGTAGTGTGATGGGTGTAGGAAGGAAAAAAAATTGATGAGGGGTTTTGCAAACTTTATTTTATGTTTATGAAAGATCAGAACTATATTCGGGTTATATCCCCCACCTGCACACACTCATTCCCCGTCACTTATGTTTTTTTTAGTTTTCTTCGTCAAAGATTTTTCTCAGATGTCCCGTCTCACCTTGGCAAGATATATATATTTGCGAGATGTTACACGCGAAAAAATAAAAGTAGTTTAGTCTTGTGAACTTTTTTTTCCTTTTCTTTCTTCGCTCTCTTCGTTTTCCTCGGCGGTGCTATACTTTTAGCTCGCTACAGGTTTAAGTAAACACAATAGAGGAAAAATCCAGAATCCAGAGAGACGGAGTGAGGTTCTTTAAAGCTTGTTTGCAAAAAAGATTTATTCCCTCTCCGTATTTCTCCGGTACAGTTTAGCAGGAAAAAAAGTTATATATCGGATTTTCATCATCTTTCATTATATATAGTAAATGCACTTAAAAAACGGCTGTCAATCTTATGGAACTCGTGTAAAAAAAAGTGGGAAAAGTTTCTTGCTGACATTTTCCTTAAGTTCATCCTCCGCTCTCTGTTCGAATAACGCTTAAAAAACTTATCCGATAGACTTTTTTTTTATTTGCTCTCGCACTCTTCTCCTGCAAAAAAGGAAAGGATACAGTGTATAATTCAGCGGAGTGCATGAAAAGCATTTCCCAGCTTCCTTTTTTCTCTCCTTTTGCTATACTTTTGAGAAGAGAAAATAGTGTCATTTAAGTAATGACGGTTGGAAGGAGCAGAAAAAAAAGGAAAGTGGGAAATTGGTACATGTCACTGGAGACCATCGGGGAAAAAAAGTTAGTAGTGCGGGAAGGGAAGAAGAAGGAGAAGAAGAAGAAGTAATTGTAAAGTTTTTTTTTCGATTGAGATAATTATTATTAGTAGAGTGCGGTGGGAAAACTGAGTCCATTTCAATTTAGAAAGGGTAGCGACTGGAAAGAATTTAAATTGCAATTGTAAAAAAAGGAGAGTTTGTAAATGAGAGAAAAAATGGATAAACAATGAGCCCCTTTTTAGCATCTCTTTAATTTGTTTTGCAAGATTTTTTTATACTGCCACCCTGGCACGTTATGCGGCTTTGGCTTACCGTATCGTCAATCGTCATCATTCTCATACATCTTTGGGAAGTTCGAGAACAGGCAGGGCAGGATATAGTTATTATTATGCGGGGGAATCCCAATTCATATTCGAAGAAAAAAAAGTTTTTTTTTCGAGAGAGAGATATACAGTTTTTAAGCGAACCCAGTTGACTTTTCCTCTTTTTTTCTTTGGTTGCACTTGCTCTACCCACAAATCTTGTTTGAAAAAAAAATTTTTTTTTTGGAAATGTTTCACGGAAGTTGAAGACATGAGGCAACTGTTTCCCGAGTCTTTTTCATCACGGAGAGACAAGTCAGAAAAAAGAGTAATATTATTACATGAATGATGCATGCATGAATCCTTCCACGATGGCATCAACG